>JARBEQ010263786.1:0-10293 GCA_030265355.1 Tritonia tetraquetra
ACCTACCACCCGCTACGCTTGGACTTTGCTGACCCATGAAGAAACCCTGGCTACACTACCATCCCGTTATGAAATGCCGTGATGCGAGCGAACCAGCAGCAGCCACAATCGACGGGGAAGGACTCACTCAGCAAACAACGTTAAGTCGCCTTACAAGCTAGAGTGATAATACCAAACAAAAGCCAATGATGAATAAGAATATGAAATAAATGACAAAATATAGATATAATTGATGCTTAAAACCCTTGTTGGGGTTGAGTTATTTGACACTGTGGTTCCTGAGCTAGACCACGCATAATAGACCGGGACCCGACTTTTATAATATTGCCGTCTCCCTAGACGTTCAATTACACTTTACCTTATACATATATGTGACCAGACGACGTGTATTGGATTCAACCAAAGCTAACCAGGAGACAAACAAATTTGTCTGTCCAATAGCGCAACCCGGGGTAAACACCCGTGAGATAGTCTTCTATAATCATTACATCACCTTTGAATACTTTGATAGGTCAAGGCCATAAAAACTCACGTCACATATGGGTCTGTTCCTACAATTCACCACCATCATCACATGGTCACAAATAAAACTTGTATCTTGACACAAAGTCATATTTTTCCTTCACATCATTATACCTACCAAATGGATGGATGGACGTCGTGAACTTCGAAGTGGTTCGCCTTTGTTGTCGTGCCCTGGGCCCAACGCAAATCAGGCAGCAAGGTTGTCATTGGAGACAACCTGTGCTCCCATCTAAGTGCCAGTGTCCTGCAGAAGTGCAGTGAGTTGGCCGATGCTTTGTCCTTCTCCCCCCAAATTCGACGGACAAGTGCCAACCATTTGACGTGGCTTTCTTCGGTCCTATGAAGAGGGCTTGGAGGCCCATAATGGGAAAGCTATAAAATGACCAATCCAAGCGCAACATCACTGGATAAATCACAATTTCCCACCCAGACTACTCTCCGAACTCATCGACAGCCTAGGAATGAGAAGCAATGAGAACCTCATAACAGGTGTCAGGGCGTGTGGCATCGTCCCCCTCAATGAAGCTGGGGTTCTCAAAAAGTTTTCCAACACTGACAGTTACAGAAGGGGAAGGTGTCTGAGGCTGTCCTCGCCTACCTCCAACACTTCAAGTACACAGTCCTGGCGGGCCCAAGAAGCCATGGGTCTTCAGAAAGAAGATCACAGTGGAGCCAGGGAAATCAATCTCTGCTGAGGAGATTTCATCAGCAGCTGCAACTCCTGCTCCTATGCCCAGCACAAGTAAGCCTTCATTGTGTGGAGCAGAGGCCAGTCCGGAAATCGAAGTGGGCAGCAAAATCTCGATGTGCGAAGACAATGAAGATGAGTGGGAGCCCCCAAAGAAGTGTGACAAGAAAACACGAAATCTGTTCAAAGACTTTTAGTTTGTTATCATCATCCTTTACAACTGTACTTGATCATATCACACACACATACACTATTTTACACATTGTCATAATGTCAACATATGTCATGCATGTTTCAAAGTCAGCCAATAAATCTTCATTAAACCTGTTCAAAGAAAATATTTAATCTTTAGATTGGTTTATCTTAGTGGAAATATCAAACTTAGCCCCCACAACTCAGAAATATTACACAGATAGGTTCTTTTGCAATTTGGCTCATAGAAAATGTTATGGGAAGTCCATGTATTGTATGTTGCAAAAACACCCCAGTTTACGGTACCTAGTTAATTGGTGACTCCAATTAGAGGAGCAGCACATGAGGAGACACTGAGCAGCACAAGTCCTTGGAATCATATAATAAAGTTTTGGTGGTGTAAAAACAAAGGAAAAGAGGGGGAAATTGTCCCATACCTTGTGCTGTATTAACCACTAGCAGTGGTTCCATTACAAATTCATGATACTATCATGGGTATCCATTGTTGGAACTGTTGCCTTTTTGGGGAGCATATTTACAACTCCATACCCGTACTGGAAACTGATGAACAGCGGGGAAAGTTATGGAAGTTTTCCGCCATATGTGAAAGCTATGTAGGAGACATTAATTGAATTTTCCCAAGTGCAAGATCTCTCATCTTTTGAAACAAAAAAAAATGAGGAGAGGAGAGGTGAGGTGCCTTCAAGCTGGAAATATACTGGCCACAGTTTAGAAGGATAAACAGGAAGTGGCGTTACTTTCAACAAACAATTCAGTCGGGGAAACAACAGTCTCCCGCAGAGGTGCACATGGTAGGGCCCCAGTCCAGATTCCACAAGTGGTGAATTGCTATAATCAAGGGATGGGAGAAGTTGATAAGTTTGATCAGCTCTGCAGCTACTATGACTTTGGCAGAATGAGAAAGTCGAAGAAGTGGTGGCGGGTGCTGTTTCGTTTTTTATTTCAAGTGTGTTTGGTAAATTCCTGGATTATGTTTAGAAATTTTCGACCACGACCTCTGCCCAGGAGGGAAAGGGATCAGATCCACTTTCGTCTAAGTGTGTTTAGAAGTTTAATTCGTGGAAATGTTTCCAGGGGCAGGGTCCAGACAGCAGGTAGTGCCGTGCCTGTTGGATCAGCGACGACGAACCTCAATGAACACAAACAAATTAGAATGCATGGTCGCAAACTGGCCTGTTACTACTGCAGTAAACACAACATTTATAGCAACAGGGGCAGAGCCCATGAGACAGTTTATGGATGTGAGTTGTGCCAGGTTAGACTCTGTCAGGGTAACTGTTTTTCCCCATATCAGGAATTAGTAGAAAATTGAGGTGAGATTCTGTCCTGCCCGACAGTTGTGATTTTTTTTGGGGGGGGGATGAATGTAAATCTTTAGTTCTAATAAATGGTGCATCTGACTTTATAACCATTCTTCTTTATTCTCTTCAATTTTCAAAGTGTTTGAATGGATAGTTTTTTTTCCTGTGATTTAAAAAAAAATTGTTTGTCATTATTTCAACGGAGTTATTATTCAGTGACCTTGACTATGACATGAAAAAGAGATGCCGTACATCAACACATCATCGCTCTACCATCAACATGTGGAAGCATAACAGTGGTTAAATGCTGCCAAGAAGTGTGCCATCTTGCGTCAGAACCACAAGGATTCAGAAAATCTCGTGAGAGAAAAAATTGAAACAAAAACTATTCAAAAATGAAACTGATAAAAAAGACAAGGTTATCAAAGCTTCAACTGTTAAAGCAAACATCTCGAACAAATTGAATGCAAGTGGAGGTGTTTGTACCAACAACAGGGAGCTTAATGAGTTGTATAAAAATGGAAGTGTTGAGGATTTGCGGACTCGATACGCTATAGAAAGATTGTTTTCGTCCCCTTGTTTTCATGACTTTGAAAGAGAAAATTTGTGACTTTAAAATGTGACCAAATGCTTTGAAAAAAAATTAACTTGTACTGTACAATGTTTTGAATAATAGCAACAACTTTTGGATTTGTATATTACAAACTTTTAATTGCAGCATAACCCAAAGTTTTGATAATTCAACTGTCGAGCATAAAAATGCTGAATAATACTGCAAACCCAAACCGAGGTGAAGAAGGCAACAATCCACTTCATCATGTAGACTTGTAGATCGGAGGAAGGTGACATTGGCGACAAATGCACACAATGATTCTGACACCAATCTCACTCGTCGTGCACGTCCCAACACACAGAGGCCTGAATACAGAATAGAAATTGAAATGAAGACGAGAGAAATTTGTCCTCTGCTTCCATTCTATCAAGTACCCAGTAGGTACAATGAAATAAAACTTGACAATGCAGCCCGGAAAATGCAATGGTTGGCATCAGGAAGGGCATCTGGGTTTAAAAACTTGCCAAAACCATGAATGCCAGATTTCAACAATGAGATCATATCATCTAGATACTTCATTCCAGATTTTTTACTATATTTGATTTGTTAACTCCCACGGTCAAATTGATGCTGCAGTCTTAGTATGCCCTGCACGTATCAAATCCCAACAAATAAAAGCAAAACCTTGATGGTTCAATCCATTACCTCGATACAACGGCACATGACACTACTTCACGTACTAGAGAAGCCTTTGTCTTGTTCTTCTGTGTCAGTTCATCAATCAAATCAGACTGTCTGAAGCCTTTGTCTGATTCTTCCTTTGTCTGATTCTTCCGTGTCAGTTCATCAATCAAATCAGACTGTCTGAAGCCTTTGTCTGATTCTTCCGTCAGTTCATCAATCAAATCAGACTGTCTGTCTGGATACTTCATTCCGGATTCTTTGTTACATTTGTTGAAATTGTTGCTGCAGTCTTGTGTTAGAATGAATGAGAACATAGACAATAAAATAAAATCCAAATGAAGACGAGAGAAATTTGTCTTCTGCTTCCATTCTATCAAGTACCTGGTACAATGAAATAGAACTTGATGATCAACCTCAAATATTCCCTTGAAACACTTTCAAGTCATAATCATAATGTAGTTTTGGGTTACTGGTCAATATGTTGCTAGATGTCTCACTCAAGAAGAACATAGACAATAAAATAAAATCCAAAGACCAGAGAAATCTGTCTTCTGCTTCCATTCTATCAAGTACCTGGTATGGTACAATGAAATATAACTTGACAATGCAGCCTCTCGTGGTGCAACCCAAGGCCAGAAAATGCAGCGGTTGGCGTCAGGAAGGGCCTAAGGCTGTAAAAACTTGCAAAAAATACATGAATGCAGGTATCAACAATGAAATCATTCCTGTCTAGATAATTCATACGGACATTCTTTGCTACTTTTGTTTTGTTCACTTCCATGGTCAAAAGAATAAGGACATACAAAATCAAAATAAATCCAAATGAAGGCGAGAGAAATATGTCTTCTGCTTCCATTTGATCAAGTGGTTGGCGTCAAGAAGAGCAACCGACTGTAAATACTTGCCAAAACCAAGTAGAGTGGTGCCTCTCTTTTCAGTCGGAAGGACGTTACTTCCGAGGAAAAACTTCTTCTCTATGTGTGGTCCAGGACGGGTGGGATGGTGACAAAGATTTGGAGGCATCCTCAAAGTCGACAGGGACAGCTTTTTCAAAGGTCATGTGAACGGAGCAACATACCTCAAATAAATTCTACGAGACAACGTTGCAACATTTTTCCGGGACCGCCAAGAACTGCACACCTTTCAACAAGATAAGCTCAAATCTGCAAGCAATTCTTGGAGCGATAAGAATTTGTTCTGCTCCAATTGAGCATCTATGGGACCAGCTGGGACACTGCATCCAAACTCACCACCAGGGCCCAATTGTGCAATGTCCTTGCGCAGAATGGAATGCTATTCTTTAAGAACTTGTCAGACTTCTAACATGATCAATGCGGAGACGAATACAGCTATTTATCGCATCCCAGGGCAGCCATATTTCTTACTGAAATGTCATTTCATATTGCTGTTTTAGTGTTTAATTTTTTTTAATCATTGATATCCATGAATATCTTTTTATGTTAAAAAAGAATCAGACGGTTACCAAATTTTTACTAACGAAGAATGTGTTGTCAAAATGTCCAATTTCAACTCTGATGAAAACTTTTTAAATGCTTTCCTTTTTTTGCATTACGTCTTTCTGGTTTTTTGTACTTTTGAAATTGGAGGTCCAGCTTGATTTTTTTGTAATAAAAAATGATTCCCTCATTCAATGTCATCCAATGCTGACCTGAATAAAGTAAATAAATTGTTTAAAAAGATGAAAAAAGGAAAAAACACCTATCTGGCATAGGTGAAAAGATATGAAGGGTTAAAAACGCGTTTTTAATGCCCGTATGTATATCTATATGGGGGAAACTGACAAAAATGATCAACTGATGAGGCTGAATAAAACCAATCTGCACTACCATTGGCCCAGGAGACTTCTTGTCAAATTCATTGTGTGGGTCCTATAACAGCCACAAATGCAAGATTTTCTCATTTGCCAAGTCTTAAGTATGCCAAAATATTGCAGATGAAGGACAGGCTGCCGCAAAATCATACATGACGGATAGGATTGATAAGAGCGGGTTGCTCTACATTTTAAACTGTCACAGTCAACTATTAGTAAACTTTGGGAAAGGTTTCAACGCTTTGTCACTTTGAATTAGGCGATATGCCTATATAAAGCGCATATCATTACAACATGGAATCATGCCTAAGAATTGGTCGAGTGTCTAGACATAGTAATATCTTACGGCTCTTTTTGCCTCACATCACCAACTAGGCTAGGCTGTGATCAATGACCCTGTACCAACAAGAACTGCTTAATAATGTATACCGATTGCTTGCAATGCCTTATAATTCAATCAGACAGGCTTCCTTTTTCATACTGTTATGAGAGCCAAGTGGCAAGGGGAGCGCTTATTATGGATAGTATGGAATGGAAGAAGCATTGTTGCATTATGCGTCATTTACAAATATGTATGAAAAAGAAAAAAAAAGATACGAATGAAAAGTTACTCTAGAAAAAGAAGATAAAAAACTATTCTTTACTTGTTGACATACATAATGTCGCTGTCGGATTCTAAACGTTCAAGTGACATTTTCATGTTCTTCTTGTGATGCAAATGTACCTTTCATCAAAATTTGAGATGGGAAAACTTGTACAATTAGATCAGAACACAAAAAATAGACATTTTCCATTGAAAAAAGGATGTTTTTTCAATTGATAAGGTGGTGTCATCGGGTTGAAAAAGTTTTAAAAATTGCAATTGTACTTTTATAATCCGACAGTATTTATGTCACAAAGAAACAAATTCCTTAATGTGTAAGATTCCATTAAAATACAAAATGAACATAGTAAGATACAGCAGGTCTATCAATCTGTTGTTTCTAATCTGGAGTTTGAATACTAGCCTAACACTGAATAAAATAGCCATGAATGAGAAGATGTGATAATGACTCAAGTTTCAAACACTGTTCGTACAAAGACAAAAATACAATTTCTATATTTTCATCTACTTCAGTAGCCAGGGTAACGTAGCGTAGCGGTAACGCAATCGCTTAATGCACAGAAGGTCCTGGGTTCTAATACGGACCAGCTGTTGGGATTTTTTTCCTTTGGCTGTTCTCATGAGTTTTTATGGCTTTGGCCCTGTGGATTCTTTATGGAATCAAATCATGTCAGAGATGGACCATAAATTGTCATCAATCTCAGCAGGATTGCCATTAAACAATTATGTTGTTGCTTGTAAATCCCTTACTGTGAGCCAGGGTGCTAGAAACACCCAATGCCATTCTCATCATGCAGCTTGTCTTTTCCTGTTGAGCTGCATTTGCGTAGAGTAGTAAAATGTTAGTCAGGGATTTAAAATCAGATGCACTAGCTCATTGCAGGTCTCATTGTTATCATGTAGCGTCCAGTAAAATGAACTTCAATACATTCTGCAAGCTCTGAACATAAACACCTGATATAAAACAAACGTAACCCATGATGAACTTCAATGCATTCTACAGGCTCTGAACATAAACACCTGAGATAACACAAACACTGGTGCAAACACTTCTGAGCAGGTCAAACCACCGTTGGCTAGTTTCTGGCACAGTAGCAGCTTGAAGGTGAAGATCAGAGTGATGACCGACAGGGAATTGGACAACCTTAAGCACGCCTGGTGACAAAAAATAGTTACAATATTAATATTAATAAATAAAAAACAAAACTTATAAAAATTATGACACATTGAGTACATTTATGAGATACTGAAAATCAAATTTATCTTTTGTTTTACTGAATACACACAATGGTACAGTTGATGTTATTTAGTAAGTTAAGATGCTATGATAAAAACGAATGAGTTGTAGAGAAAAACAGAAGAAGACCTGACCAGCAAAAACAGTCAACAACCCACAGCTATTAATTCATAGTTTTAAATTCTTAAGATACAAACTGTCATGTCATGATTAGTAAGTCAGTGATTACAGGGTAATACACCAGTTGTTCTCAAACAAAGAAGCTCTCAGATGTAGTCGATATTATGATTATGACCGTCCATTTCTTTGAAAAAGGCAGCATTCACACATGATTAGAATAATCATAGTATCGTTTTGGCACACAAAGGAATAGTAAGATTATCATTTTTATCAGATACAGAGACCTACTTCTTTTGCGAGAGAAACACATCAATTTCAATACATTTTCTGTTAGATCTCACAAACACACAAACAAACATTTAAACATTAAAAGAGTGGTACTGTGACAGAATCTGGAATGTTTATAATGTGTTTTTAGAAATTAAACAAAAAGTTCTGGTGCTACACTAAAGAGTAAGAGCATTTTGTAATAATTTGGTACAAATGTCCTTCTACAGATGTGACCTTCTACAGTTGACTCCGGTTAATTGCAATCTGGCTGATCGCAAATGGCGCTTAATAGCAACATTTCCCAAGAAACAGAATTAATTCTATATAACTCACTTCAGATGATCTCAGATAATCTCAAAGCTTCATTTTCTGTCAGCCTTTTTCTGCTTTCACACTTCGCTAAATGATGATCAACCATAATGATACAATAGCCTTACACTGATTGTGGGTCTAGCAGTCAGACAACCTCCTTTGTTCAATCATTAAGCCCCGCCCCTAGCCCTCAAGGAATTACAAGGCATTGTCTAACAGTCCAGTGCAAACAGTTGTGTCGTCTCGTACCTGGAGACATGAGTCATGGCTCATATAGACTTTTAGCGACTGGCTATTGGATCGTCAAAAGATTTTTGGTTTCCTTGCTGGTGAGGACAAATTAATCTAACAAAAGCAAGGGTGGCTATAATCTCGTGTCTGTCACCTTTCTTTCTTTCTTATCCAGTTCCCTGTTACTATTACAGTGTAGGGCCAGCACTATGAGGCTGGATTTCTCTGGATCAAGATATTAAGCCAAGCAGGTGATCAACCCACTGTGAGTCTGTCACCTGTGATAGAAATTATCAAACAGAATGAGGCATTCAGTTGCGTGGGTGATTTTAATGAATGCTGGACCCAATGGTTTGTAATGAGGTCATGACATGTTCATAACAGTCCCAAGTCTGTGAAACTCAGAAGGCAAAGTTATCTCTATGCAAAAAAATATTGTAACAGACATACCTAGTCGTCAAATAATGAAATGACCCTAAATTACTGGGCCCATGGCAAGCTCCAGTTAATCACAAAAATGTTGACGCTCCTGTCATGTTGCAATCAACCGGAGTCAACTGTATTTGGATTGCTCACTGTGGCTCCTCTCGGGCTCCTGAGTAGGCTTATGGTCCAGTTACAGACCAGTCCACAAACACTCACTTGTGGCTCCTTCATACCAAAACATGAATTGCATGCGACTCTTAATGTTATGGACAGTTAATGCAACCACAAAGGTCATCTATTATCAAAATAGTACTTTAACTTATATATATATCAATTTCTTTTACAAGTCTACAGAGAGAATTTAAACTTACCTGCTTCAGTTCATATTCCCGATACTGTCTAACAAAAATGATAACACAGAGATAGGCATTCAATCCGTCACAAATAAAAAGGGGAGCAAAGATGACAGGCCAGGACACACTAAGATCTCCTTCAACTTTGGTTACAACAAGAATTGAGAATGCAAAAATAGAGACAAGATGAAGCATCAACTCCAAAGCAGTCATCCGAGTCCACTGGACTACTTCTTTCAGTCTCAGCAACATTGTAACCTGTAAAAAATATGAAAACTCATAAATATTCCAACTCTGTTTATGGTTTAGAACTAAGAGTAGAACTGAATCAAGTGGCGATGGGTCTTTCGAGTTTTAAGTGGTGAATTGCTGAGTCTTTCAAGTATCAAGCCACTCGAATGTTGAGGATGTCACAGGTTTCCCTTTGAATGGCACCCACATTAGTACTTTACTACTCAACCTTTGGGTTGTAATTGTAATGTAAAAATTGATATTAACAAACTTATGATCTTAATGTATTGGGTGTTTTAGGGTGTTATCGACACAACATAACAGTACAGCATTTCATGGCCTGCTACACAACTATTTCCTATTTCCTCTCATTGTTGTTTCATTCACATGTCATGTTTCATTTTATATAGAGTAGTGTCCGGGCAACTCGGCCGCCTAACTTTTGAAAAAACTAATTTCCATGTTCTGAGAGCCCCAGACCTTGTTTCTATGCAGGAAAGCCCTTGTTGATGAAATAAACATGTCCGCTATCTGGCCGTGACGGTTAAAATAGAATGCGCCAGGTAATTTTATAGTGTAGAGCAAAATTATAATTCCCGTTTTTTCCACGATGTCGGCCGGGGTCCAGACAAGTCAACCACCCATGATTTTGCTTTATTATCTTTAGAATGGGAATCGAAACCCTTTGAAAATTGACTTCAAATACTTAATTTC
>JARBEQ010263797.1:0-10293 GCA_030265355.1 Tritonia tetraquetra
ACTCAATTCATAAAATATACAGTAATCTATATTGTAAGAACGAATACTATAAAGAGAGATGATTTACATGAAAAAAAAGAAATTAGTCGTACAAATACAAAGTGCCTGTACAAAGTCATGTAGTAAGTGTCACACACAAGTCATTACAAAAATTGTTCCCTGAAAGTTTTTAAAAATTAAGTCCGATAGGTGAGGGGGATAGAACTTGGAAGACAAAGGAAAGAGTGTGGACCGGTTTAGCACCCCCTGGCCCACCGAAGAGGTCCCGCCAACCGCCCGCACAGCTTAGGTTGTGGCCACAACAGTACAGTGGACTGCGTTTAAGTTCAATCTTTGGTTTGTCTTAATTATTTCGTTGGAATGAGCACCAACGGTTGTGTTCAACCGAAGTCTATCGACGAGTTGATCTCTCCCCCACCCCCTCAACAACAGACTTTACTGTTGCACCTCAAGTTACATTCTAATATGTCTGGTGCTACACTCTAGCACAAATAGAGCGAACACGCATATGACGAAACTAGCAAAAGGAATTTTTGGTCCAAATTTTTAAAAATTTATCACTAACTTGACAATATAGCAAAATAAATTGTGCTGTCCTTGAAATTTCTTTTTATCTGTGCTAGTGCTAGAGTGCATCCAGGACAAAAGTTAATAACATTGTTTATGACATTGAAATCTATACTGAGTTTTAAAAATAAAGATCTAAAAACAATCAATTAATTTATAACAAGTATTTTTTTTATTTCATTTTTGAATAGAGATGGAAATTAAAATATGATCGACATAAATTTTTGCAAAACACAACAATAACAACAGCCTAAAATGAATGCAATGAAATTGAATAAAATATAGGTATATATCAATAAATTGCAATAAATTACGCTAACAATTTCGCATACACATAATGGATTCAACAACGCACACACTTTCTCATTCACATACCACAACAGACAATTAAGTGCATAATATGGAAAACATCACACTACAAGAAAAAAATGCATTCTTACTTTCAACACCCAACACTGGAAAAACGATTTATTCTGCTGACTTCAACTCAAACAACAGCCAACCATTCCTTGCCATCACTATAATATTGTACCATTTTGACAATAGAAAAGGTAGAAAAAATTACATGTAAAATGTACCAATTTCATTCATACAGCCATATTTCTTATCACAAAATATTCATATAAATTACCATTGTGCGACTGATGAAAAGTTATCTATTAACACCTTCTCTCCTGTTGTTGGTTACAATTTTACCGTTGATTTTACTACTAGTATGGTTGATGGTAATTAATCAGTTACATTATGACTGGTTATGTAAGACGTAAGGCGTTGAATGGACAAACTCGAATGCACATTTCCCAGTCTACATTCACTCTCTCTTCACACTTGATCCACAATATGAAATTTGTAACACATTCCAACTAAGTTGCTTTCCTGTTGGGAGGGGAGAGAGAGAGAGAGAAAAAAAAAATACATTATAGGTTAATAACAAGAAAATTAACCTTAAAAATGCAGGTCTGTCAATTCTAGCACAGACCTCAGGGATGGGAACTAATTCGGGGGGGAAAATCAGCAAGCTGAACATGATGCTATCGTCCAATAGCACACTGAAAGTTAATTCAAAACCAGAATAAAACGAACTATTCCATGTTTTGGTTAAATTGTCTTCACTTCCGGAAAGCCTAAAATGAAAAATATTCCAAAAAGGGCACCATTCATAAGTTGAAGCGTATTCTAATTACGTTTTGGGGATATGTTTCTATTGTTTTTGTGTTCTAATCAATATCCTGGATTTTAAAAACATTTCGAACACTAACATGGCCGACCAACCCACTACTAGTAGCTATGGTAATGTACTCTGAAATGGATTCTGATGAGAGTGGCAATAATCTTACTATCTTGAGTTTGAAGAGGATTCTAGTAGTGATGAAGTTGCTAACGATCCCATTACTGTGAATACTAGAGTGAAAGATGAGTCAGAAGTGGGCGTGTCATCACAGACACAAACAGAGATAAAAGATCTTGTATAGAAACAAACAATACAACAAGGGCAACAAACGACCGTGTCAGAATGCTAGTGCTGAAGCACCTAACAGGCAGTTCGGACTGTATACTCCTCATGCAGCCGAGAAGTATAGAGGAGTGTAAGGGCCTGCCGGGGGTAAACTGATCATTGCAAAACGCATAAAGCCTTAAGAACTTCATGGATATAGAAATGCTATGCTTTGATTTTTTACTTATGTGACTATTGGATGATTAAATATGAGCTCTTGATCTTAACTGATAAATTGGTTGGTTCGGTGAAAACAAATATACTGCCTGGAAAGGGTTAAAGAACAAGACAGTCTGACCGTGAGACCTGAGGTGTTTAGCTCTCTGACTGTTGGTGTACGGAATTTGGAAAAGAAAGAAAAATAATGATGATCTATTGAAACCAAATATGATTACCCTAGGTTCAAAGGTTATCTCATGATTATCACTAGCCTCGACTGACTAGTTCATCTTTCTTCCACTGCTTGCCTAGCAGAGGAAAATTGGTTTCACTGTAAAAATGATTGTTAAAACTCCCACTTGTTGCCATGGCAAACACTGAATGCTTGATTGGGGGATTTAACAAATCAAACTTTAATAAAAATCATTTCATTATTAACAAGAGGTTTGAACTGTTTGAGAAATTGGGAAAGTCCCCAGATATAAAAATATTCAATACATTTTCTACAATAGCACTCACCTTTTGGATGCTAAAGTACTAAGCAGACGATTGCCAAACAAGAATGTTGGAACAGCCAAGATTCCCAACCACCTAAGAGTCTGGAACATGGTGAGCTGAATCCAATAACAATAGTACAGACCAAAGATAGCTGGTAGGAGGGACAAAACAACACATAAATAAGCTCATTTTTACAACTCATATTAGTCGTATTCATATAAATATATTGATGCTGTCAGATCATAAACGTACAATTACAAATTTTCTCACGAAACAATTTTCAATCCAACACACCTTTTCATTTGACAAATA
Source organism: Tritonia tetraquetra (assembly GCA_030265355.1). Classification (NCBI taxonomy): domain Eukaryota; kingdom Metazoa; phylum Mollusca; class Gastropoda; order Nudibranchia; family Tritoniidae; genus Tritonia; species Tritonia tetraquetra. The sequence continues at coordinate 3,032 of JARBEQ010263797.1, forward strand.
TCCTCTTTAAAATGGGAAATGCGTCAATATGCCTTTTTGTATCACGTTTTCCCGACTCAAACTTTAACGGTAAATGTACAATTGGATCAGCCACGATTATCTTATAAAGTGACAAATGCAACATCTCAAATAAATGACACATAAACCCTGATAACAACATAATGCTAACGCTTGACTGCCTTGAATTTTCATTCCTGAAATTGTCTAGTCAGCATATAAAAAAATAATTGAAAAAAAATTAATACCACATCAATCACAAATAAAAATAATTCATTGAAAGTATATTTAGACATGCGCCCTACACTGTAATGGTAAAAGGGAATTGGATAAGAAGAAAGAATATTCAGACGTTTTAAAAAAGGTGAAATTGCCAAACCTGCAAGACAAATATGGAATCCAATGGCACTGACACTCACGGGGAAGTTGGAAACATTGACTCCAATCCTCAACCACTGAAATAGTAAAAAACCCCACAAAGCCAAGTTAAATAATCTATAAGGATGTTTGTTTGATCGAACCCCATTAATACCGCACAAAGCAGTGTTTGGGCCAACCCCATGTTCAGCCATAAAAGATGCACAAGATACCCGGTATAAATCCAGGCACCCCAGCATGGCTGAACACAGGTTTGGAGATCCTCTGGATCAAAGAATTTCAGACAAGCAGGTGATCAGCCCACTGTGTATCTATAAGGATGTGATAAAGTTAATTGTGAATACATAAACTAAAGACAGAAAAGAGAGTCAACAATAAAACATCTGTTCATTAGATGTTTTAGTTTTAGGGTGCTTGCATCACATCAACGTCATTTCAGCTGCCAACACAACCAAAGCAACAAATCACAGTAGTCGCTTAAACGTGAATTGGGTGGAGGTCGGTGTGTCATCACTATTTTATTATGGTCATCTCCCTTTTCATTTGTTTCTTTTTTTGGGCGTTGCGCCCCTTGATTTTTCATCGATGCGCTACTATTACTAACTCGTTTCATTTGTTTGGAAGACAAAAAATGGTCAATTAAAAAAACAAAGTGTTCTATTTGGTATTTTTTTGTGTTGAAGAGCTACTTACTACATTGTCCCCTTGCATCCGCTTTTATCCAAAGTAGATGTAGCTAACATATCTTAATCACAAAAAGAGCTCTAAAACAAATATGTTGCTTCCGCATTGCAACAGGCACATTTCAACTAGTTAAAGCACCTTGTGTTAGAGAGGTGACTTACCAGACCCACAAGAATAAGTAGAGGCAACAGGATCAAACCGGTGAAGGCCAAGGACACAGCTTTGGGTGGACGTTTCTCTGGTACACTGAACATGTGCTGAGAAATGGAAAAAACAAACAAATTTTTTAAAAATAAAAAGGGATCAAATTGAAAATCCACACCGTACTACAAGACAGTATATCAATCCATAAATCGTAACACAAAAAATCCTGTTTGTTTATGATTACCTATTATGTGTGCCCCTTCATCACCTTCTGCAATTATTATATTTGTATACAAAGTAGTTTATGTTTACCACAATTTCTGGTTTCTTGGAAAACTGTCCTTGAGATGAAGACACAGGAGCAGCATCCTCTGGGAAGGTCAAAGACACTTCAGCCTAAAATAAAGTTTTCAAAAATTCATAATCAGAAATAACAAAAACCCAATAAATAAAAAAATGCCCATATCACAGAAATGCAATATTGGCAAGCAAGGAAATGGCAGCCAAATTGCAGAAATGCGACAACAGAAAGAAAAGAGTTAAATATCTTTTGACTAAAACACATAACATCTTCTATCAAATAGCTTGAAAACATTTTAAACAATTCTTTCATAATTAAATGAATCCTGGGTGAAAAAAAGGAAAAACTCAATTCATTTGAATTTTACCAGGACCCCTGTCCTTCACTTCATTTTAATGAGATAGATGCACCATGCGGAGATCACTTTCAGGATAAATGCCATGGAGAGAACATCAAGCAGTGCATTTCACTTAGGATTATAGATATGTTTGAAATTCAAAGTAAGAGGAAAATACTGAGAGAAGTAATTATCATGGCAAACTCAACGATGTACATCCCAAAAAGTACAACGCTCAAAAGAAAAATCCAAAACATTCCAGTAAACACCATGAAGGAAACTTTCTTTCTTTCTTTATCAATAACCTTTTTAGTACCTTTCGGTGTAAGGTTATGAATGAAACACTTGAACACAAACTTACCAAAAGCCAAGAGAAGGGGTTTTCAATGACAGCATCACCAATGATTAATTCCATATTGTATTTTCCAGAGGCAGATCCAAAAAGTTTGGCACTTGCACCCACATCCTGGAGTAAATGAAAGAAAAAGGAAAATCACTATAACAGTGAAAAATTGAAAAATAAAGAATTTACTTTGATGTACAATAAATCATTTCCTAGTGGCAATCTTTCTTATCCAATTCCCTTTTACCATTAGAGTGTAGAACCAGCACTATGAGGCTGGATTTCTGTGTATCAAGGTATTAGTAATTAATTTCACCAGGACAGCAGCCTTCTCTTTTCAATTTTCAACTGCAGAGGGTTCTTTAGCGTGCACACAGGACCTCTGAGTTTATCGCCCGTCTCTGATAGGACTAGGTTCTTTGATCCCACCTACCTGAATAATAGGACCAGGGGAGTAGCATATAGGTTTTCACAGAGTTTCAAGGAGAAAAATACCTGACAGTGTCACTGCCGGGAATGAAACCCAGTACCTTTTGCTTCAGAGGCGAGAAACGTACCTCTGCGCCACTGGGATCCCCTAGTAATAAAAATAACTTTCACAAACATGATACATTTGATTCGGATGAAAACTTTTAGACAAAAATCTATGAATGCACATTTCAAACAGTTTTGAAGGAGCATACCTTCTAGATCCTTCTAAAAACCACTTTACACAAATATCAGTTTGATATGTGAAATTAAATATTCATTCAGTACGACATTCCAAGGAAAAGAAAAAAAATCAATGATTGACATAAGAAAGAGCAAAGAACAGAATAAATCCTGTCCACTCCTATTCTAATGATTAGGAGAAAATGGGTCTACAAAAATACCAAGAGATGAAATGATTCAAATCAATTTCAGTGAGTAAACTGATTCAATTTGCAATACAGGGTGTCACTACAAAGCAATTGAGGAGATATCTTAATCAGACTTGTTGAATGTACCCAGTGGCTATCAAAGTTTTTAATCATACTGTATTTGCACATTTCCATACTTAGTTCTCTGGTTTTGCCGAGTCTGTGTGTTCGGTTTTGTTTCAATAACCATGATGACACACATTGTGCATTCTCTTGAGGAGTAGCAATTTTTATAGGGGTTCATTTAACACTACCTATTTCATCAACAGGTAACCTAAAGTACACAAATGCAAGGTGATTAAAAACCTTGATAACCACTGAGTACATAAAACAAATCGGATTAAGATATCTCATCAATTTCATTTGTAACAATTTTCAAAATTTGTACTGAGACTTTATGGACACTCTGTATATTAAAAGACTATTTTGATAATAGCCTTACCAAATCAAACTTGAGCAAGTTGGAGGAGTCTGCCTCAGTAACAAAGATGATCTCCTGCTTGGTCTGCTGGTTGGTCATTCTGACGAAAGCCTGGTGTGTGGTCATCAATTGGCCGCTGGACTTGTCTTTAAGTTGGAATTTCATGATGATTTTCTGGTGGTAGTCTGCCTCCACAAGGCTGGCTGCCTTGTTGGGATGGTTCAATCTGGAAATGAATCATTGTTCATAAGAAAATGCTACAGATTTTAAGCATGGCCTCAATACATAAACATATTCAACTTTTTAAAACGAATGTATATCCCTTATTTCCAAACATGGGTAATGAACAGCTAACAAAGAGGTACAAAAAGCCAGACAATTTGAGTATGCTTGCTTTCTTATCCAATTCCCTTTTACCATTACAGTGTAGGGCCAGCACTGGCTGGATTTCTCTGGATCAAGATAGTAAGCCCAGCAGGTGGTCAACCCACTGTGAATTGAGTATGCCATTATCAAAGTATAATTGATTGTCAGTTGACTATGATATGGCATGCTTCATGTAGCAAAGCAAGGGGTGGATGCTGCTGGTGTCCATAAGATCCACACATCTTTTCTTATGTTTACATATTAGTTATATCAAGAGAAATTATATCTTGAAATTGAAAGAACCTACCAATGTCAAATATGCTGTGTAAATAGTGTGTGTTGGTAAAGGCTAAACCAATCTGTGAATCTATTCCATGATCTCTATACTTGGGGGTCCCAGTGGCTCATAGGTATGGTTCTGACCTTTGAATCGAAAGGTTTCTTTCTCTTTCTCATCCAATTCCCTTTTACCATTACAGTGTAGGGCCAGCACTATGATGCTGGATTTCTATGGATCGAGATATTACGCCAAGCAGGTGTTCAACCCACTGTGACCTTTGAATCGAAAGGTACCGGGTTCGAATACCAGTGGCAACAGCTGTTGTTTTTCTTCATAAAACTTGGTATAAACCTATTTGACACTCCCCTGATCCTATGAAGATAGGTGGGATCAAGAACATAATCATAGAGCAGGCCCTACACAGTAATGGCAACAGGGAACTGGATAAGAAAGAAAGCTCTCTATACTTACTTGGTGGTCCTGGCAGCACTAGACTGATCTTTGTCTGCCACTCCAATCTCTACATTCTCCACAGACACCTGAGTGGTCACTTTCACTTCCACCTTAGAATTAAGAAAGAGAGAAAAAAAAACAAGCTATTAATAAAGGGACTTATGCACCAAATACAGGCCTTATCTGTGTTAGTTACCTCATCCTACATTTCTTAAACAATTAATTCTTATGAAAACATACAAACAAAATATACCAAAATGGATAAATGAAGTAAAAAATATATAAATAAAGGATACTTTTCAATCACAAATCATTATTGAAAATTTCAGTCAAACTCTAGTCATAAGTGACAAGACATCAAATTCGCTTTGTACTTTGGGTTTGCAAGAAAATAAATATATTTTTTAAATACTTCAATTTCTTCACTTCACTTGTCAAGTTTTGCCTCTCGCTTGTTTGCAATTATGCCAATGAGGCCAATTTCACTCCCTGTGCTTACAGAAATTGGCATCATTAGCATAATCGCAGCCCAGAGGCAAAACTTGGCATGTTCGCGCCCCGCCTAAGCCTTGCATATCTCAAGATAAGTGGGCAAGCCTTGAACAAAGTGACTAGCGTCTTTACCTCAGCCCCTGAGGTGCCAATAAGCCTGGCATCAGCCTTTTTGGGAGTCACGCTGATGGTCATCTTGTAGAAACCCTTGGCAGGTTTGGCTTGAAGGAAGTTCAACTCAAACAAAGATCTGGAAGACAAGAGAAGAGAGTTTTCGTCATATACAGGTAATAATTATACAATAGATGACACCTACATCAGAACTTTACAGTTAGAGATGTATACCCCAACTATATCAATGTTCTCTCTTTTTCTTTGTCAGCTTAAAGAAGACTTGTGAAATCGGTTCTGAATATAATTGTGACACCGGGACTTTGACCCAAGGTGATGGGGAAAAATTATAGGCATAAGATACCCTGTAAAAATCACAAAAACAAATCAATTTACAAGAAATGTAACAAAACACCCCTATCAATTTATATTCTAGAGAGCAGATGGCACCCTTTTGGACACATTAAGAAGGGATAACAGCACACAGCTTAAAAGGCAATGAAATTCTACTTGACCAAATCAGGAGAACAATACAAAGAGGAAGGCCACTGACAGCAACTCATTCAAAGGAATGACCTTCAGTTTCCTGGGGGTCAGAGCCATAAAAACTCTGAGACATGTTTCTATGTTTCCGCTTTGATCGGAACAGAGGACCTTCTGTGCACGAAGCGAATGTGCTGCTGGTACACAATGAAGCCTCCTTTTTGACAGTAATTAGTGATTTTATGTATAGCTCTGAAAAACATTCCTTCCATTTATCTAGCATTAATGTATCAAATATCAACATCTTTGATGCCAGAATGTCAGCTGTCTCAACAGCTAAAAAATATTAACACATTCCGCAGAAGTCAAGAACAAAAAATGAGAAAAAGCAAAATTACTCAGGCATTAAACAAAAGAAAATTGTCTTAAAAAATAAATCTGATCACAAAATATCGCAAGTGATTTATTTGTGACATAATTTTGTTCAACTCACTTGTCAGAAGCCACAACATTAAACTGTTTCTTGCTGAGGACAACAGCATCATCACCAATATGCCTAGCACTGTCAGCAGTAACTGTCATATCTCCCAGATTATCACCAAGCAGATTTGTGACTCGCACCTGAATTCAGAGACACAATGTCATTAATATCTTCACTTTCACTGAACAAATAAATCTTCACTACAAAATTAGCCCTTATATTGTTATGAGGTTCAAGGATATGTTATTCTAGTTAATCTAAACCTTTTTTTAACCTCCTATCACATACTTATAATAAAAGGTAAATGAAAATGTGTAAGCTTCCAAAAAAGGATGTGTTTTGTCTTTTCGAAGTTAACATCTTTTTCTTATCCATAATGTCCTTCCCTCATTTTATATTCAGAGATGCCACCAGGCTCCGTAAAAATGGCCTAAACATTTTTTTGCTCAAAGATAGAGATCAAGGAAACACCCATCTCATAGGTATACTATTAAAATCAATAGGTGCATAGTACAACTTAATGCCGGATACTTTCAGCCTTGAGAGAGACACTGCCCAAAGTAACAAATTCTCCCAGTTCCACAAGGAATACAATAATTTGTTTATTGGCCTTGCTTATGATTAATACTGCCCAGTGTATTGCTCATGGTGTCAATGAAAAGTTATGGACAGTGGGCTGATCACCTGTTTGTCTGAAATTCTTTGATCCACAGCATTTCCAACCCTGTGTTAAGCCATGCTTGGTGGTCAGGGTGCCTGTATTTATATTGGGTATCTTGTGTGTCTTTCATGACTGACAGCGGGGGTGGCCCCAACACTGCTCTGTGGTATTAATGGGGTTTGATCAAACAGAGTGACAATGGTATACTAGATACTTACTTTAACATTTGGGGATGACGCTGTGACAGCCACTGGACTACCAAGAGAAACGGTTACTGGTACAAAGAACTGGAATAAGTAATAAAACAAAAGGTTAACATTTGAAACGGTTACTGGTACAAAGAACTGAATTAAGTTCTTTCTTTCTTATCCAATTCCCTTTTACCATTAGAGTGTAGGGCCAGCACTATGAGGCTGGATTTCTCTGGATCA
>JARBEQ010263808.1:0-10292 GCA_030265355.1 Tritonia tetraquetra
ATGATATCATACACAATAGATGATATCATACACAATAGATGATATCATACACAATAGATGATATCATACACAATATAGGTTATCATATACAATAGATTATATCATACACAATAGATGATATCATACAGAATAGATGATATCATATACGATATTATACACAATAGATGCTATCATACAAAAATAGATGATATTATACACAATAGATGATATCATACATAATAGATGATATTATACAAAAATAGATAATATTATACAAAAATAGATGATATCATACACAATAGAAGATATTATACACAATAGATGATACCATACACAATAGATGATATCATACACTATAGAAGATATTATACACAATAGATGGTATCATACACAATAGATGATATCATACACAATAGATGGTATTATACACAATAGATGATATTATACACAATAGATGATATGATACACAATAGATGATATCATACACAATAGATGATATCATACCATGGCTATTAGTGACTCAAAGAGAAAAAACCCTATTAAATAACTATCGTATTTTACACTTGTTATTTCACATGTGGAATAACTTACTTCCGATCTTCTTTTTTTCAAACCTTTTTCTATATTCATCCGCGATCCGATGACCTAATTATCCGCAATATGATATCTTAGCTACACTACATGTAATGTAGAGACGAGTTTTTTCAGTTTTGAATATTATTCATTAAATAGTAAACACACGCTTTTATTTCGTAAAAAAAATAAAAAATTATTTTGAAGGAATGTTTATATTTTTTAATGTTTTAGATATTAATATCTACACCATGAGACCGATTAATACATTTTAGTTGAACTAATCTTCAAAGATAAAACTAAAAGGACATAACTTATCAAGGAGTTTAACTCTTGTCGACGTCAACATTCAAAGACAGGCCCAAATGTTACAGTTAACAAAAAAGAAAGTAATATTCAAAACGTTGTGAAAACTATTTTTCCAGCTCCAATTCATGGTATCAATTTCAACAAATAAACTAATAAAGTTAAGATAGGGTCTTAGTTGATTCGAATAAATTCTAGACGGTCTAGTCTAGACGGTCTAGCTGGGTCACTTGAAATTGCCTTGTCTTGTCTAGCCGAGACCTATCCTATTCTTTTTATTAGTTCAATCGTTGTTTCTATTTAACGTGACAATTTAAAATCAACGACTTTCTTTTACGAGTTAAAATAAAGCAATCGTAATTTTCGTTTTAATTTGACGAAGTAAAAGCTATTTTTTTCCTAGCGTTAAAACTCGCATCAATACAAGTCTGATATAAACTCATCAAATAGCAATGATATGAAATTCACTCATTCAATATCCACTAATTATACACAATATATGATATCATACACAATAGATGATACTATACACAATAGATGATGTCATACACAATATATGATATTATACACAATAGATGATATCATGGAAAATGCGACCATATCAATAGTAACTCCATTCACAACAGTAAACAATAACAACAACGATCATCTACAAAAAGATTTTCGACTCGATGACTTTTATCGATGATGAATGAGAGTGATGTCCCTTAGTTATCATGATTCTCTTATTGTTTTGGTGCTCTATAATTTGTTGGTGTATCTAATACTCGATACAAAATGGTACGGTCGTAATGCACACTTTTATCAAAATCATGTGAATTTAAAAAAAATACGCACCAAAAACATTAAATAATATCTATCCACTGCACGCTATGGCACAACTAGCACACAAAGTGCAAGGAAACCAACTCTAAAAAATTCTTCACTCAGTTTATAAGTGAAATACGCCGAGACGAACATCTTATTGTAGAAAGATCTTCATACCAATGTTTCTGATGTATAACTTCCAACGTGTGCCCCATTTTTATCAAAATATCCATAGTTGTATTATGCCCATTCATGCTTGCACGCCCCAGTCTGGGTCCCTCGGTGTAAGGGTGTAATTCATGCTTGCACGCCCCCGTCTGGGTCCCTCACTGTGAGGGTGTAATTCATGCTTGCACGCCCCCGTCTGGGTCCCTCACTGTGAGGGTGTAAGAATCGTCCCAATGTGGAGCCAGCGTGTCGTAAGAGGTGACGAAAAGGCAACACGTATATAATTCCATGCTACAAGGTAACCACAGGTCGTGACTCCTGAAAGAATCATCTGGCACTTCGGGTTGAAGATTGTGGTGTGGGGTTAGCAGACCTTCTCATGGAAAACCGTTATACTGACAGGGATTGACAAGGACTCATTATTACATGTCAGCAAACATTCACGACTTGTGCATTGTCCTTCAGACAAATAAATATCAAGACTGTAACATTAGCTTGGTCAGACATTTTCACGTTGGCAACACAGATTACGCTCAGTTCAGCACCAGTTCTGTCAATTTATCCATAATCATATAATGTTCATTCTGACATGCGAAATTTAACGCACTTAATCCATCGTTATTGCGTAGATTGAAGTCAGCTCCATACGCTATCAACGTGTCTGCAACTGTTTCATATCCACTACGACAAGCACACATCAAGGCTGTGGTACCATTTTTATTACATGCATTGATATCAGCACCATGTTTTAGCAGTGTAAACACAATAACATCGTATCCAGCATCTAACGCACACAGTAAGGCCGTATCCCCATTGTCATCAGATGCATTGACGTCAGCACCGTGTTCTATCAGTTTTTCCACCACCAAGTTCTGTCCATACTGACATGCAGTCATCAATGTGGTAAATCCATTGTTAGTAGAAGCATTAACATCAGAACCATGTTCTAGTAATGTATCCACTATCATACAGTACCCATTAAAACAAGAAACCATCAAGGCTGTGAATCCGTCTTTCGTACAAACATTAATGTCAGCGCTATGTTTTATCAGTTGGTCCACAATAGTATCTGCACCAATTTGAGAGGCATACATCAAGGCTGTGATTCCATCGTTATCATTTGCATTAATGTCAGCACTATGTTTTATCAATGTGTCAACTATCGCACCATGTCCTTTCTGACAGGCACACATCAAAATGGAAAAACCGTAGATATCACGTGCATTGATGTCAGTACCGTATTCTACTAATTTGTCCACAATTCTATCATGTCCTCTTTCACATGCATTCACCAAGGGTGTATTTCCATTGTTATTAGGGGAATCTATGGCGCCATGTTCTATTAATGTATCAACACATGTATCATGGCCATTAAAACATGCAGTTGACAATGCAGTATCTCCATCGATGTCACATGCATTTATGTCAATACCATGTTCTATCAGTTTTGTCACTGTTGCATCATGTCCTTCTTGACACGTAACCTTCAATATCGTGCTGCCATCTTCATAACAAGCATTTATGTCTGCTCCGTGTTTTAGCAGTGTGTCTACAATGTCATCCTGCCCTTCGAAACACGCAACCATTAAGGCTGTGAATCCATCACAACAACTTGCATTGATATCAGCACCATGTAATAAGCATTGATCCACAACCGGAATATGTCCATTTTTACATGCAGACATCATGGCAGTAAAACCATCCTCATTTGAGTCATCAACAAGAGCACCGTATCTTATCAGTTTATCCAAAGTTATATCATGGCCCTCTTGACATGCATACATCGAGGCTGTAAACCCATTACCATCACATGTGTTGATGTCAGCACCATGTTTTATTAGGGCATCCACAATTGTGTCATACCCATTTATGGAAGCAAACACGAGAGCTGTAAGACCGTACATATTACATAAATCAAGATGTGCACCGTGTCGTATTAGTTTGTCCACAATTTTGTCATGCCCGTTGTCCGATGACTCCATCAAGGGAGTGAGACCATACTTGTCAGCGAGATTGATGTCGGCACCATAGTTTATTAACATAGCAACAATCCGCTTCTGCCCCTTTTGACTTGAAAAGGATAGGGCTGAACGTCCATCATGATTCAAACTGTTAACGTTAGCACTATGCTTGATTAGTATTTCAGCAATTCTTTCGTGTCCATTTCGACACGCACATATCAAGGCTGTATCACCATCGTCATCACAAGAATTGACGTCAACACCTTCCAATATCAATTTTACTACACAGAAGACATTTCCATCGGTACATTCCTCCACCAAAGAGCCACATTCCATGGTTGTAGACCAACGAGTCAAATTCTTTATTTGTAATTCAATTATCCGGTGAGTCCTATTCTGTTTGGAAAAAAATGAAAACAAATATTTTGTATAAACATTAACATCTTCTTGTGTTACATCATTAAGAGACTTGACTCTACAAACTTACAATGCTGCCCCTCTCTCTTTTCTATCCTGAAAAACACAGTCCTTTGAAAGTATATTGACTGTTGTATTAGTAAGAACAATGGTAATTATAATAATGATAATAATCTATACTATAATGGAAATATGGTCAAAAGTTCAGACCCCTTTTCTGAATCAACCCGGTGCTCATAAATTCTGTAAAAATGCGGGTTCTGTTACTTAGATTAGGGAGACGGGAGTAGGTATATTTTAAACGAACAGAGGGTTACTAGTAATAATAATAACCATAGTAATGACAATACACTAAGCAGTATTAATCAAAGACGAGCCAATAAACACATTATTTGAGCCGTGTATCAGCGTTTGATAAAAACGGGGAGGTTCTACCACTTTGAGCGCTACTAAATTCCACAACCAAACATCATGACAAATCGCCATCAAACTACGTGTGAGTACTATACCTTGACTTTCCATCGGCGTTCGGTGCCATGAATACACATGTTCTAATAAAGAAACCGAATGTGATGGAGGTTCCCAAGTAATCCTTATTGGTACAAAGACTTTTCTCTTGGTCGACCACAGAGAGTCAAATTTGGAAAGGCTGTTTCAAAAGTTATAACCCTGTCAAATGCAGGTCCTCAGGGTTGCGTCAGCTCCCCGTTACTTTACATCATGTAAACAAGAGGAGAAAGGGAATGTATGAACTTCCAAAAGGGACAAAAGAACCAGGACGTAGATTGATTGTGTGGCCAGTGATAAGAACTGTTTGATGATCAAATTACGCATTTCGTGCTGCTTTCTGGGTTTTGTAAACATTAAAAAATCTGAACAATGCTGCCACAAATAAGTTGAATCATTTATTGGGTTGAAAAAAACTCACTCAAGCTAATAAAATGGGCCTACTGGAAGTAAAAATAATGAAATGAAGAGGTAAGGAAACAGGACAGACCACAGGGAGTTAGAAAGTTTCGGGCAACAAACTCCCTTCCTCGCTAAAAAAAAACAAATACAGAACATATAACACAAAAAATGAGTAGAGAACTCTCAAACAATTCGAATAAGACCCGTCGTCACGGACTGGGAAATGAGAAGGTGAATGTGGAGACGAGAGGGTTATGACGTGATAAGAATTCATAACCCGTCTGGGAAGAAAAAGTGAAAGGAACGGACTAGATAAGATGTGGGACAGGTCAGTGTAACACGCCCAAGTGTGTGTGTGGGGGGGGGGGGGAGGAGGAGACGTTGGAGGGAGATAACGATCGTCGTAGCCTGGTGAAAGTAATCATAATAATGGTAATAACACCAACAAATAATCGCAATAGAACAATACTACTACTGGTGACAATCAAATGATAGTGCTCATGATAACCAGAGTGAAGTACTAGTAACGAAAAGGACGAACGTATTGAGGGAACCAAAGAAGAGAGTAGTAGTAGTAGTAGTAGTAATAGTAGTAGTAGTAGTAGTAGTAGTAGTAGTAGTAGTAGTAGTAGTAGTAGTAGTAGTAGTGTTACTGGCGAAAGATCAAAACTGGTAGACAGTCTAGAACTTCAATCTAATAAATCATTTTTTTTTAAAGCATTCGGAATTATAGATGACCACTTTTATTCCTGTCTTGATAATTAGAAGAAAGAAATACAGAAGGAGGGAAAAAAGAGAGGGGGAGGGGGGAGAGAGAGATATCTTGAACCTATTGCTATTGTTATCACTCTTCTTGTGTCATACACTTATTACTATTAGAGAACGTTTTGGGAACGTAACAGAAATTGCCGCGTGTGGACAATAAATATATTATTATAGTTTCCAACAGATTATATAATAATGATTCACAATCTTTAGTGTACTACTAAGAAACAATTTATGTGAAGTCTGTGACTATAATTTCATAAATGAGCGACTCACAAAGACTAATATTGAATTCAAATGTAAAAACATGAGATTGATTGTAGGATATGGTCCAAAGAATGAAAACGAAAAGTTTTACAAATAGCCACTGATAACACCAGGAAATTATAATATTAGGTGATCTAAATACTAAGGTTGGCAATCGGAAAATGTTTTGGAGAATAAGTAAAGAAGGTGGAAATGCAGAAAGTGCCAATAGGGAAGTATTACAAGATTTCTGCATTCGAAATATTCTTAAAACAGCAAACTGTTTTTTCAAACACAAAGGCCTACATAAATGGAACAGATTTTCAGAAGATAGTAATGAAAAATCAATAATAGATTACATGATAGTTAGCGGACATCTGTTGTATAATACTAATGATGTCAGAGTTAAAAATGAGCAGAAATATACAGTGATCTCTTTTCTAGTAGTGGGGAATTCAACTTAGCTCTTAAAACAAAAACCTAATAAACAACGTGATAAAAAAGATTAAATACCAAAAGCACTTTCCAAAACACGAATAAACGAAAAATTGAAAATAGACGCACAGATATATAAGTTATAGAAAGTATCTGGTCAAGATATATGAAAGCAATTACTGAGAGTGCATATGAAGCATGTGGAAGAAAAGTTATAGAATTAGGAGGCAATGATAAAAGGACTGCTTGGTGGAACGATAAAATAAAACAAAAAGTCAAAGAGAAAAAAGACGCATGGAATAAATACTTGGCAAGTAAAAGTAGTGAAGATATTGAAGCCTATAAACTAAAAAGGAAGGAAGCTAAGGATGAAGTTAGGATCTCCAAGAAACAAAAATGGCAACAATTTGGAGAAAATCAGAAACTGTTTTGGGGAGCTGTAAAGTGGTGTAGACGAGGAAATCATGGTTCAATACAACATCTTAGAAATAAAAAAGGAGATGTGGTTAAAAATAATGACGAAATACTAGAAGTGTGGAGAGAATATTTTGAAAGGCTACATAACCCAACCAAATAAGTACAGTGAACAACAACCCAACAGTCACAGTCCTTGGGAACATTATAGCTCTAACAATGAAGGAGGAATAACAACTAATAAGTGCAATAAAGAAAACATAAGTTGTGAAAGCCTCGTATTTAGATGGAATTTACCCAGAAATGATTGTTAACCTAGGTATAGAAGAAGATAAGTATTACTAAAACTATGTTAGGCAGGCAGCTTATAAAACTGAAATGGTGCCAAAAGACTGGAAAATGAGCCCAATAATCCCTATTTATAAAAGTGGATCCACAATGCAATGTGAAAACTATAGAGGGATATCTTTACTAAGTGTACCAGGAAAACTTTATGCTAGGATCTTAGAACATAGGCGAATGAATGGAGAAGAGGATAAACTGTTAGAGTATCAAAGTCGACTTGGACCAAGAAGAAGTGTACAGTACCATATTCATACACGCAGGCAAATAAGTGAAGAAGCATATGGATATGATAATAACGTTCATACTTGCTTTATTGACCAACAAAAGGTATTTGATTCTGTGAAAAGGAAATATGGAAAACCCTCAAAGAAAATGATGTCAATAACAATTTGGTAGAAGCAATAGGATTATATATGTTAATCCAACAAGTTTTGTTCAAGTTGCAGGTAAAACAACGCATGAGTTCAAAATAGATGTAGACGTTAACTAGGGCTGCATCTTTAATCCATTGTTGTTTATCATACTGATGGATTCAATATCAAAGCAATGCCGGGGTATGAGGTCGTTAAAAGTAGGAATGTGGAAATTAAAACCAGTTCAGCTAATTTGCAGATGACTTAGTGATATTTGGATAACCTCAACAAATTCTACAGCACATCATTAATATACTCAACAGGGAATTAAAGAAAAGATGTCTGAAAACGAATGCAAAGAAAACAGAGACCATGCTAATTATTAGAGAACCAAATACACACGACATAAAACTTGAAGGAGAGGTATTAGAACAGGTTGGTAGCTGTAAATACCTAGGAGTAATGATCAAGTCAAATGGTAGCCAGAAAGAGAAAAAAAATGTATCAGAGAATTAGCAAAGCAACAGAGGTGTATAGCAAACTTGGAAATTCATTTATCAGGAAGAAAGAGCTAACAACCAAAACAAATATGTCAATTTCTAACTTAATGTATTGCCCAAAGGAGGATGGCACTGAATAAGGATGAATCTATATATCAGCTAAAACACATTGACATATTGGGACACGTGGATTCCAAATGTAATTGAAGTGGGAGCACGACCTTTACACCCGTTAGCCACTCATCTCATCATTGCGACTGGATACGATGGACACTTTGAAAGTATTCTTTATTCACGGCCAAGGCGTGGGGATTTTGATAGTGCCTCCATTTTGGAATAATAACATAGGGTCAAGTGACACGTTTCCCAAAGAATGGAAATTGAAGTAGAGGAACTCCGATCACCCATTTTTCCACACCTGAAAATCGCGAGGGGATAACGATTCCACTCCGTTTACAGCCTTACAGGTGTGGTCGTGAAGACAGGGTGGAGATGAATGGGTTTCACTTCGTTGACAACTAGAGATTATATAGAACTCCCGTCACGTTTTGCAGGTTGGGGGGGGGGGGGGTAGCGTTGAGAAGACGAATCTACTTCGTTTACAGCCGTATACTTCGTATCTTTATGAAGCTAGGTTTGTAAGCAGCCATCTACTTATGCGACATAATGAAATTGGAGCCGGCACTGAGAATAATATGAATACACAAGGAGAGAATAACGTAACAGTGTCGAAACAATAAGCATAAGAGAAAGAAGAAAATTGACATGTCGGCCTCGCCAAATATTTGGAGCGATATGAGGAAACACTAAACCAGTGAGCCACAGCGACTCCAAAAGAATGACATATAAACAGGCCGGTAAGCGGGGGGTTTGTTTCTGGCACTGTTACATTATTCTTTCATTGTTTATTCTAATGGGGTCCCAGTGGCTCAGAGGTATGGTTCTGACCTTTGAAGCGAAAGATACCGGTTCGAATCCCTTGGTATATACCTATTTGCCACTCCCCTGGTCCTATGAAGATAGGTGGGATTAAGAACCTAGTCCTAGCAGAGACGGAGGTCTCGTGTGCAAATTGTGCCCGTTGAAGACCCCTTTGCAATTGGAAATCGAGAAGAGTAGGCCGAAAGGCCGCTGTCCGGGCTAAACTAATTCCTACCACGAAAAGTCACAGTGGGATGATCACCTGCTTGGCCTAAAATGTGATCCAGAGTAAATCCGTCTCATAGAGCGGGCCCTACACTGTAAAGAAAACATAGCAATACAATAAACGACTTACTGCTAAATACGAACGTTGACATCTGCCATGGAATTGAATTGGAAGTGTGTTATTTGGAACTTGAAAAATATGATTAGCTATACTATTCGTATATTATCTATAATAGAAATACATTAGATAAAGTAATCCTTACCTCGTACACAGAATAGCGGTAGTAATCACATTGGTGTCTTTCTAATGAATAATGATATACCCAGTAAAACATATCATGACAATATGGCGTCGTTGCAAGGTAACACACCCCCTTTCAAGAGGTTTGATAACGTCGTAACACAGTTTAGTTGATATGCACAGTCATCATTGATAAGAAAAGGAGAGAGAGAGAGAGAGAGAGAGAGAGAGAGAGAGAGAGACAGAGAGACAGAGAGAGACAGACAGAGAGAGAGAGAGAGAGAGAAGCTTGTCTTTTACCTTTACTAGACACAATGCACATTGTGTGTGTATGTGTATATGTGTGTGTGTATGTGCGTGTGTATGTGTGTGTATGTGTGTATGTGCGTATGTTGGTATGTATTGGTGTTTGTGTGTGCGTGTGTGTGTGTGTATGTGTGTATGTGCATGTGTGTGTGTTTGTGTGTTTGTGTGTATATGTGTGTATGTGTATGTGTGTGTGTTGTCAAAATGACTTACAATAAAATGAGGGCCTACTGGAAGTTGTCAACCAAATGGTAAAAAGTAAGGAAAATGTAAAACGTCCAAATGGACAAAACAAAATGACACAGGACGTTTCGGGTATAACCCTTCTTCAGATAACAAACATCAAATACGACAAAAACATATAGCATGTATTGCGTGAAAAGGGAAAAGGGGGGGGGGGGGGGGCGAAAAACCACAGTGG
>JARBEQ010263819.1:0-10292 GCA_030265355.1 Tritonia tetraquetra
AGTACTTATTTTACTAATTCTACTTTACCTACTTTACGACATGCAGTAGTTATTTTACTTATCTTTCTTTACCTACTTTACATAAGTACTTACTTTACTAACTCCTCTTACTTTACTTGTTTTACTTTCCGATGTTTCAAGGCTGATACGAGGAGGAAGTTCAGTTTAATCTTCAAGACCTAGAGGTGACGTCAGCAATCATTAAATATAGTTATCTGTATTCTAGTGATTAATTTCCATTTAATCACCCTTTGTCTGATTAGAGTACTGATTGGTTTCATTGTCATTTCGTGCTTAAAACTCGGTGGGAGAGATAATTTATGGTCTGATAACCTTAGTACGGTTTGGGTCGAACATTTTAGGGATTGTGTGAATACATTGGTTGTGACCATATGTTATCGTTGTCGGTCTTAGAT
Organism: Tritonia tetraquetra; assembly: GCA_030265355.1. Lineage (NCBI taxonomy): Eukaryota > Metazoa > Mollusca > Gastropoda > Nudibranchia > Tritoniidae > Tritonia > Tritonia tetraquetra. Next base: position 417 of record JARBEQ010263819.1, read on the forward strand.
ATCGATTACCATTATCATAATCATCGCAGCTATCATCATCTCAATCATCATTTTAATCGGATCAATATCAATAATAGAAAAGATCATCATAATCATCAACCTCTTTCTTTTCCTCCTAATCAATCATTTTAATGACTATTATCCCACGAACTTTATTACCATCAATATCACCATGAATAACGTGACACCATCCTATAAGATGCCAACTTTTTTATTACATTGAGAATACCAATCAGTCATCACTAACATAGCTTTGATTATCATCACCAACATCATCGTCATCTTCCTCTTCTTCATCATCATCATCAGCAGCAGCAGCAGCAGGATCAACAGCATCAACAACATCATTTTTGTAGTATGCTGACAACTGAACCCCGTAGTCGTAAAGGGAGATAGTCATAAAAATCCTTAAAAAAAATTGTCAAGCTTGAAGTTTTACGCCCTTTTCAACACTTAAAGGTCTTATAAAAAAGCGGCCCTAAAGAACTTGAGACAATTCCATGTGAATCTCCATTGCAGAGGCGTGAAAACCATGAAAGGACCGGAAAAAGTCACGCAATGCGCACTCGAACCCGATCCTCCGTGTCCAAAGTCGAATAACTTAACCGCTGAGCCACGGACACCCCCATAAAATCCTTCTATGACATAGTTCGTGGATAGATATTAGGGAGATGAGATGTAGTGTCCCGTACGATCTTCAAATAAAACAATCCTCTTAAAACCGAAAACTGAACTCAAACCGTTTGGTCAGCGAGCGTTACCATATCAAGCCGCTGAAATTTGAAATTCTTTACCTTTGAGTGTACAGCTGTCAGAATCATTATGCATTTTTAAACGTTGACTTAAAACCCATTATTTATTCCAGAACTACAATTTGACTTAAATATACTGCATTATTGATTTTCCTTTCATGAATATTGTATGTAAATATTATATTGTACCTGTACTGTATTTATATTACTATTGTAATGCGCCTAGAGCTCTTACGAGGGAAGGCGCAATATAACTGTGCATATTATTATTATTATTACATTACTCATGTCATTACAAAATTAACGAAGCCGATTTTATTGCTTTTCCTTCTCTTGTTCATTGTTTGCTTGATAAAGCCCCATCAATATCGCATGCGCAAAGCTGTGTTGAGGCCAGCTCTGTGCTCTGCCACAAATGGCACACAAGAGACCTACAACTAACTGTGGTTGCTGGCATCTATACCACCATGCATGGCCAAACGTAGAGCAGCGCTGGCAATGTTATGGATCCACGGATTTCAGATTAGCAGGGGATCAGCCCAGTGTGAATCATTGTAAAAACTTCCTTTCTTTCGTTATTAATTCCTTTGTTTCAGTTTCGGTGCTAAGTGTCAGGTGCTATGAAGACAACCGCAAATGAATTACTCAAATATGAAAACTGCGAATGACGTTATCGGTGTGAGTAACTGCTTGCTTTCATGTAGACTTCCATGGCAAAGGTCGTGGGTTCTAGTCGAACTTCAGGCATTTCGTTATTTACTTAGGCAAGAAATGTCACTCCGATTGCCTCACTTTATCCAGGTATAGACATTTGTTCCAGGTATAGACATTTGATCCAGGTATAGACATTTGATCCAGGTATAGACATTTGTTCCAGGTATAGACATTTGATCCAGGTATAGACATTTGATCCAGGTATAGACATTTGTTCCAATTTTCATAACTGAGAATTTGCGATAGACCATCGTCCAATCCAGAAAGTGACAAATTGTCACTTGTCCTTTTCACGTCATCAAACGGGAGTTCAACCCGGATCGACGAGTTTCAAGGCTATCAAGGACATACTTTTACTGGAGCCCTTGCGCGTCCACACTTTTGCGCGTCAAATGTCCGTTTCTTGGTGTGATCTCCGTGACTATATTTGTTTTCATTCTTATCATTATTGAATATATCATATTAATGAGAAAGGCATAACTGAAATCAAATAGTAGCCGGTACTGGTATTGATAAATGGTATTAATGAAAGAAGGAAAATGTGAAAGTGCCGGAAAACCGTGGAGTGGCCGATAGCTCAGTTGGTAGAGCGTGTGACCCACTATCTCAGGTTCGACTCCCCATAGTCGACAAATCCATTTTCTTCTCCATGACTATTTTCCTGCTTTGAATAACGAGGAAGTGGGTTTCGTACCAAAAGCCATTGATAAGAAGGGATGAATCAATTTGTCGGCGTTGTGAAATCATCATTTCCTGTCTTTGGTAAAAGCCATTTCACAGTGGATTGATCACCTGCTTGGCTTAATATCTTGATCCAGAGAAATCCAGCCGCATAGTGCTGGCCCTACACTGTAATGGTAAAAGGGAATTGGATAAGAAAGAAAGAAGGTAAAAGACATAGACTGCATATATGAATTAAGACACATTTTGGCATTACATACTACTACACGGATCTAAGGGTCCCTCAGCTAACAAATAAATTGGCCATCATGCTGTGGGCCAGAAATCTCGGGTGTAAAGCCTGTTCTATGGTGGCCTCGGCCAAGGAAGAACTCACATCTTTGCCTGTGCAGTGAATAATTCTGGAGTTCGCTCCTTGAATGGCGGCTTTTCTGCAGGTCCACACTTTATTTCTAGGAATTTCACTGGCTGTCCCTTCTCTTTCGTCTATGAGGATTCCACTTTAATGAATGTTCAATGGGGTTTCCTCAGGGTGTGACGATGACACGTTGAGCGTGACTTTCTCATCTATTATGGGAGGGTGGCGCATTTTCCCCAGAACCTCCTTGTTTTATCTTGCATTGATGTCTCCTCCACCTCCTCCTCCTCCTCTTCCTCCTCCTCATTGTCCTTTTTAAAATATTATTATTATTACCACACTTGGTATTAAAGTGGAATAGGCACTATAATAGTAAATGGCATCGAGGAAAACAGAAAAGTATAATAGTGCTAGAAAAATAGTCGTAGGGAAGAATAATGCAGCATGAATCTAACCCACGCCCGCCAACGAAAACTGCATCGTCGGATGTAGAGGGGCACAAGCATGGATTGCTCAGTCGGCAGACCGTTTGAATCCCAATCTCCTGCGCAGCTGGGAGGCCGCTGGCAGATGCGGATTCAATACTTTTACGGTTCTTCTCTATGGATATTTTCCTGGCACTGCCACATTTACCTGCTCTTCTTGATACGACTTCCAACACACACAAAAAACAAGTTGACAGGGGACTGATATCAACGCAGATACAAACATTTGACCACAAAACATGTTAGTGACCAATAGAAAACATTTTATTGACCAATAGAAAACATTTGACCACAGAACATGTTATTGACCAATAGAAAACATGTTATTGACCAATAGAAAACATTTTATTGACCAATACAAAACAGAGGACGATGATACACTTGTCGTAAGGATTACAATGAGTATTATAAGACTCGATTCTGTACTCAGCCAGTGAGCTTCATAGACAGTTGGTGATGGTAGAAAGTAGAATCAAACTCAACTCCTTGGTTTACTTGTATTTATTGTTTGGTTTGGATTACAAAAGCTGACAACTGATTAGCAATAGTACGGCGGCAGCTATGATCTTGAAAGAACTGTAAATGGGTAAAAAAGAATATGAAAGATATCGTAACAGGACCTTGGATTAGGTACAAAAATACTTATCTGGATTGCAGTCAGGCCTGGGCATTGACCGTGAACATTTGTATTCAAATACACTGGTACTCGTTTAATTAGATATAATATTATGTATCCGAGTAGTTAGTCGTCCCAATATAAAATTATTTTGAACAGTGTCAGGTGCGCACAGGAACTGCAAAGTTCCGCACAAAGTTATCGTTATTTTGGGAACCTGTACACACTAAAACAGAGAATGCTTGCTCTTTATCATTCTGTGTTGGCACCATTTCCTATTACAAGTAATCTTTCCTTACATATCTCTCACTGCTGATAAAGTCTTCTATCACAGACTGATATTAAACACAGCGGCAGCTTGAAAATGCCACACTGTGTGACACTAACAAGTTTAGACATTTGAAACTTTTGATTAGGGTCATTCGTGGCTCAGTGGTTAGGATGCGGAGATCCTGGTTGCGAATCCCGCCTGAGCAGGAACATGTTCTCTAGACCTTTCAAATTATTCATAGCTCTGCTATGAAGATTCACGTTGAATCTTCTCAAGTTTATTTGAAAGTCTAAATCCGTTTTTCTCGACAAATTTATATCCACAAAATTGTGGGTATAAGGCTGACTTTTGAGCATAAACAATGATAGGGCCACGCCATCGATCGATTGGTTTTAAAGAAAGAAACTAGTAATAACTTATATAAATTCAAGATTACGTTGAATGATAAATTTTGATAAGGTTTTCGTGGGTAATTCCGTCAAAATATTATCGAATCGAGCGACGAAACTTCGATGAGTGAAGTGTTTCCATCCAGACGTGAATGAATATTCTAATTATTGCTAGACTAACTAAATCGGGTCTAAACTCAGCTCATGAAAACCTATTTATCTTTTCTGACTAGCCAAGCCCGACTTTGGTGTTAGTACGGGCATTAGTTAAGCCTGTGTCATGAGTTAACCCCGTAAAGTCTATGTCTAAGCCTACTCTGTTATAAATCGGTCACTCCCTTTCAAATGGCACCTGTCTCATCTTTGTATCATAAGGTTTTGTTTTGTTAACGAAATCACATTATTCCCATGAGGAGTGTTGCGGCCAGCCTCATGTTCAGCATTGCCGAACACAGTTCTGGAAAATCTCTGGATTAGGTAGATAAGGCAAGCAGGTGATCAGCCCACTTTACCCCGAACCTTGAATGGCACGATGAGTGTCACATTTTTAGGTGTTGCCCAAATTTTGGCCATAACAATATTTACTGTTGCTTTTTGGTAGATAAACCCCTCAGCTATAAGAAAACTGATCAGATCTTGTGACATAAGGCGAATCTTAAGGTGTGATAGGCGTTTATCTCTATTCTTCAAATGGCACCTTAAGGACCGGCTCTTTAAGAGGCGAGGTGGCCAAGTGGTCTAGACAGTGGACTTCCATGGCGAGGTCGTGGGTTCGAGTCCAGGTTCAGGCACGTTGTTTTTTCCTTGGGCAAGAAACTTTACTACGTTTGCCTCACGCGACCCAGTACCAATTTTCAAATGAGAATTGGGAAAGTAAACTGCGATAGACCAGCGTTCTATCCAGAGAGTGGCAAATTGTCACTTGTCCGCTTCACGCTACAGAGATCTGGTTAAGCTACGGCTTTGTGAGCCCAAAGGTCTCAAGGATAGTACAATACATACTTTGCGATGGATCACGTAGACTATAAGGCCAGAGTAGTTCGACAAAGGGAGATAACAATGAAAATTATAAAGAGTTGGCTAATAGGTGTTCTCACCCGTGATTTGATGTGGCTGCACCGTGGTGTGTTGTCCTTGCAGGGGTGGTGGGCGTGGTTACTTTGTGGGTTGTGGTTTTATTAGAGTTGGGGCCCGTCGTGGTTGAATGAGGGGTGGATGTAGAATGGGGGGTCGTAGAGTGAGGGGTAGATGTTGAGTGAGGGGTGGTTGAATGAGGGGTAGATGTTGAGTGAGGGGTTGTTGACTTTGGTGTAGTTTTCTTTGGTGTAGTTTTCTTTGGTGTTGTGGATTTTGGTGTGGTTTTCTTTGGTGTTGTGGATTTTGGTGTGGTTTTCTTTGGTGTTGTGGTTTTTGGTGTAGTCTTTTTCGTCGTTTTGGGAGTACTTGTAGCAGGTGAAGCCCCGGCACAGACAAAACGACTTGTCAGCTCAAAGACCTGTTTCAAAAGAGATCAAAAGTATAAATGTACGTGTGTTTATACAGCCAAGTATGATATTCAGGCACTCTACAGCAAAACATGAAATGTAGGCATTATATATTATATAAGTATCAAGTTGATGTTGTTAAACCCTGTGAGCTCTTAACAGCGCATGTTATCTCATCATGCAGTTTGTCTTTTTCAGTTGGGCTATATCTGTGTAGATTGTGTTGTGTATCGTTGGTTGTGATGGGAGGAGCTGGAGTCTGTGTCCTTGAAGGTGTGGACACTGAAACAGCAAGTGCTCTACGGATTCAATTTAGTGTGCACAGTATCTGCACTTTAGATCTCTCATGGGGTTGATTCGGTTTAGGTGTTTAGTTACAGGGGCATGTTGGGTCCGGAGTTTGAAAACAGTTGTTTCTTGTTTTGTTTTTTCTAGTTGGTTGATTTCGTTCTTTTATGTTAGATTTGGTCATGGGTCTAAACAGTGCTCTTCCTTTGTTATGACGCGCCAATCTGTTCAAGCATTCTTCATTGGCAATGTTGTTAAGGATCAGTTTACATGTGCTTTGCGTTGCGTTGTGTTGTGTTGTTTATGATCATTTTACATGTTTATTGTGTGTTTTGTAGTCAGGTTATATCATTGAAGATCCTTTTCTGGATACTTGGATTGTCTGTTTCCTCATTTCCATGACTCCCAGTATGTCCTGGTATCCACAGTATCGATATTTCAATGTCGTCTTTGATAGTGTTAGATATGTCAATGATACCTGTTGTTTCTGGGTTTTGTGGGTTTTCTTGGATTGTTTGTAAGGTACTTTGAGAAAAGTATCAAGTAACAAACATTAAAAGTATTTTTCTGTTGTTTCATTGGAAAAAAACTGATGAAAATCAAAATAGCACTACAAAAAGTACAACACCCTATGTTCCATTAAATGTACTGATTTATTTTGTCAGTGACATAATAATATGTTTTAACTTCATTCTGATATTATGCAAGATATAATTTCATAATAATAATAATAATAATAATAATAATATAGGGCATTTATATAATTTCATAACTGTATTTTCATATTCTGTTGATTAATCCATCTGCAATACTGGACACAGCAAGCTGAATAACTTCATGTGTCAAATTGAACTAACATTATTATATATAAGAACAATATTATAGGAGCTAACTATGCGGAGAATAAAGCTTGGATGGCGGCTCAGCAATTGAAATCAAGCCCAGTCAGGCCACAGCAACAATGGCAACATTGTACCAGATTTGGACTAAGACACGTGCTTCTCAACAAAAAATTGAAATTGTACAAGTCTTTAGTGCTGTCTACATATATGTGTGTGGAGGCCGGACTATGCAAGCAGAGACCACCAGCAGAGTCTAAACTTTTGAAACATAAATCATTTGCTTCAGGTGCCTCCGGTGCCTCCGGTGAATATCTTGAAAAGACTAGAAGCAGAATAGATATGTATAACATAGTCTAGAAAATCAGCAAGCCGGTCCACGGGGACCACTGCTGGCGTTTGTTAAAAGACTGAAGCTGTTGTCGTTTGGACAGGTGTCACGTCACAACATCCGGTTCAAAGCAGTTCTACTGGGAACTCTGGGAGTGGGCAGGAGGACAAGAAGACAACCTAAGCGCTTGATGGACAACATATAGCCGATCCAACTCTCCTGCGGAAGGCATGAGAGAACAACGAATGGCGGAAGGCCTGAGACCACAACGAATGGTGCAGACTGGCCAGACAATCAGCCCTTGTGTCTAATCTACGAGCATCCCGAGGTGAGGAGCAGATGAGGAGTAAGTGCTACGCCTTTAATTCTGGCAAGCCGGTGCTATCACTAAAAAAAAGGTCTCGCTCCAATACCAATCAATACATTTTTCTCTAATCAAATGGGAGTTTTGTGGTTTTAAATTTTGTTTTACAATTATTGTTGCGGATAAGTTCTTCTGTCTCTTCCATTACTGAATCACGGTGACGGTTGGAGGAAGACCTATCACTCATCATATTATTATTTTTCTTATGTGATCTCATATAACACCTTTTAAAATATTGGGTATGAGCCAAAAAAAAAAGAATTATTAAAAAATAGCCATAATAAGATGTGCTTTGTAACTATTGGGAAGGCCTGAGTGGTTTCTCCTGCGCTGAGTAAAAGTTGGTGTCTTTGATATATATTGCTATAGATTAGATATTCTTCAGTCAATTATCATTGACAGTACTTACATAAGAATCGTCGTCAGATGCATCTTTCACAATGGACAAGGCACCATCTTGATTCGGGTCACAGTTGAGGATGACCATTGACGTCCTGAAATTGGTGGTGGTCACATTTGGGGAAAGGAGTGAGTTGGTAGGATTGAAATTAGGTTCATGAACCAGTTCTAACTTAACTCAACTCATTCAAGGAATTCATTTTATCCATTTTCAAGCGGGTTATATTTAATCGAAACGTAATATCAATGAGTTGACAGCTCGACGAGATACAATCTTATATTCACAAAGAAATGTTCGTTTCTTAGAAGCCATAATTTATCTTCTATATTATCACCAATAATGACAAATCTAAACGAACAATATATCATAGTGTATAATAGAAGCAGACCAAACGAACTCGATCTGTTCCAAAATCCATTATGATTGGGGTTTTTTTTTTAATTGTTGGAATTTCGGTCCATCCGATTCCATATTCATGAAATTGAAATACATTTGATGTCGAAGATATAACTTTGATTGAAATAATGACGAGAAAAATAGAAGGATGTATGGATCTTCATAAAGTACTTAATACGTTCCTGCGAGCATTGCAATGGTGATGATTCAATATCGCAATAAAGATAATGATCGAATATCGCAATAAAGATAATGATCGAATATCGCAATAAAGATGATGATTCAATATCGGAATAAAGATGATGATCGAATATCGCAATAAAGATGATGATTCAATATCGGAATAAAGATGATGATTCAATATCGCAATAAAGATGATGATTCAATATCGCAATAAAGATGGCGATAACAGGGTTGTAATGATAATAGGAAGAGAATAGGAATAACGATACGAGTTATGCTGATAACATTGTTGAATACAATGATGATGCTGAAGAGGAGGAGGAGGGTGATACTGATGATGATGATGACGATGATGATAATGATAGTGTTGTTGTTATTGATGACGATGATGGGGATGATGATGATGGTCGTGGTGATGATGATGATGATTATGATGATGATGATGATGATGATAATGACGATGCCAACATCAGATTACTTGTTATCTTCCCCAGGGTATTCAATGGCAAGCTTTCCATCCTTCTCCACAAAGTTCTCTCCTGAAGACATTCCAATGGACTTGTGATCGGAGATGGTACTCCTACACAGCTGGAGAGAAATAGAAGAAATACACATTGGAATTATAGTATAGTGTTCCTTGTGTATTGTTTGTTTGTTCCTTGTTTATTTTTTTGCTTTTTAGGAGGAGAGAATATATCGTATGGAAAAACCCCAACTATTCCCTATTCTACATGTTGATAGATTATACCAATGAGGAATGAGAGGTGGCGAGTGTCGTGGGTTCAAATCCCAATTCAGGCACTTTGTTTGTTCCATGGGCAACACACTTTATTCCAGTTGCTTCTTTTGCAGCGGATACCGATTTCATTTTCGCAGTGAGTACAAATTACAATTTTAACGGAGAGCTGGGAAAGTAATTAAGTATGCTGCGTTAAGAGTTAGACCAGCTTTCCATCTTGAAAGTGACAGATAAATTGTGTATTGCTCGCATCACACTACTGAATCGGTTTATCCTTCGGCTACATGACATACTTTTTACTATGATAACGAATACAAATCCATGCCAATTTCATTAGTTCACAGCTGATGAAGCTTGGATATTTAATGATATCCTACATTTAATCGTGTTTGAATGTCTGTGTCATTGCACTCAAATCTGTGATGGCGTCAGTCCTTCGTAAAACTATAAACCTAAGCAAAGCGGTACTATTGACTAAAGATGTAGGCATTGATATTGTGAACAAGAAAAAGAAGAAGGAGGAGGAGGAGGAGGAGAAGAAGAAGAAGAAGAAGAAGAAAAAGAAGAAGAAGAAGAAGAAGAAGAA
>JARBEQ010263830.1:0-19127 GCA_030265355.1 Tritonia tetraquetra
GGCTTAATATCTTGATCCACAGAAATCCAGCCTCATAGTGCTGGCCCTACAATGTAATGGTAAAAGGGAACTGGATAGAAAGAAAGAAAGATATGAAAGATACACACGTACTGCCAGTGTATGGGGCTCTAGAAAGATTTCCAAATTTACCTCCATAGCATGTCATGAGACAAGATTCAAACCTGGCACAATAAAAATAAGTCCTCTTTCATGACTACTAGAGCATGCTGTCACTTGCTCTGAATTAATTGTATAATGAGTTTGATTCGTTCGTTATTAGCATGAAATATTTCCCTTTGTTTCCAGCGGTCTGGGTTACATCGTGGGTTCCAACGTAGCCAGCGCGTTGGGAGGATGGCAGTGGGCACTCAGGGTAAGGTCATGTCACTTTGTCTTTGATTTACTGTTCTGTGGTAAGAGTATAAAAGATTAAATCTAGATGAATTCATGTCCAATTCTTCACATAACTACCATCCAAGACAGTGTGCCTAGAAAGGACGAGTAAAGCATGATCTTATCCATTCCCATCTAACCTTACTTTGCACATGTTTTCTGATAGCCCAAAGTGGCGTGTGCTGAAATGACCTACCTGTGTCGATAGAGCCCTAAAACAGCAAAAAACTAACAAAGTGGTGCGTTTTCCAGTTGTTATTGATTGCTCAGGGGCAGTCACAAGAACAATAATGATTTGTTTATAAAAGGTTTAGTTATGTTTCTCTGTGTATTGTCTCAAGCTGCCAAGCTAGATTTAAAGGCTCATCAGGCTGTCCACCTGCTGGTAGGAATTCTTTGATACATAACATTTTCAGCTTTGTGCTCTGGCATGCATATTGGTTGCAGTCTCATCATTTAATTTAGGTCTGAGCATGTTGTGTGCTATTTGTGGCTGACTATGGACCTGGCGCCAACACTGCTGTAAGATAATAGATTTTTTTAAGTAGATTTTTTATTTGTAATGACGTCTTAAAATTGAATGTATAAGATTGAGACCCTGCAACACCACTAACAGATTAAGTCAACATGAAATAAAATGTAAAAAAAAAGAAATGGTTAAAAAGAGCCAGAAAAGATGTAGATATAAAAGGGAATACAGTAATGATGATACGTCAATAGCATATATTATGTATTGTACCAAATACACTTTATCTACAAACATATATGCACTCTGTCTACAAATATTGACCTGTCTTGTTTTCTTCATGACTTCTCTGTGTGTTGTCCTTCAGGTCACGCCAGGCCTGGGCATCATCTGTGTCATCCTGATTGTTATGATTTGTGCTGACCCCCCCAGGGGAATGTCAGAGGGAGGGAGTACACATCTGACCAACACAGGACTTTTAGTGGACATTAAGGCTTTGGCAAAGAAGTAAGATATTATTCTATTGATACACTTCCCTTCTAGCTCCTCTTACGACCCTTCCTTTCTTGTTCTTCCTAACGATTTTATCAGCTCCTGAAAGATCAAGTGTTAGTGGATGACCTTTATGTGATGAACGCAGTCTACGACATCCAACAAGCAAACAGGTGTTTGATCGATTGATTATGACAGCGCTTTCAGTTTCTTCTACGATATTTGACCTACTGAAAGACCTCAAAACTACCTATTATGTCATCATTATAACCCTCCAATGGATACAAAAACATATTGTGGTGTCGGTAAATGAAACAGACAGATTATCTAAACTTGGAGCATCAGTGAAACAACACCAGAGAAGAAAGGATGAGCAGACGGGAACACAATCAATGTTCTAGTCTGTGTGCGTAAATTTTGGGTGTTGGGCAAAATATCCCAATTATCAATTAGATCTAGAAATTTTTTAATTTTGCACTGGTGTGCGCAGAAATTTCTCAACTGTGCACACCTTTTCTCCCTGGTGTGTGTGTGCTTACACACACATCTTAAAGGGAACAGTGCACACAACACCAACAGAACAAACACCATGACAAAACCCATGTATTGTAAGGGATGAAATCAGCAATAGAAAACAATGGTTTTATGGATGTTTTCATTTGGGTGTAGATTATTTCAATGGATGGGGGGAGAATTATGAAATGCCATGATATGTTTGGACAGTTTTCAATTTAATTGTTGTTTTTTTTTCAGCAAAAGTTTTGTTTTGTCATCGGTGGGATTTACTTGTGTGGCTTTTGTTACGGGAGCCCTGGCTTTTCTAGCCCCGTCTTTCATGATGTACGCTACAGAGATGCAAAACCTTGACCTCACACAGTCAACGTAAGATTTCATTCTTCCTTTATTTAATGTGTTATCTTGTCTTTGTATACAAGTTTGTATACAAAACTCCAACAATGGAAGATAATATTTAACAGTGTATTGATTATTTATTCCATGAAGAGTGGAATTCCACGGATTTGATTTTGATGTCAGAAGTCCTGAGGAAGTTTGAAAATGAAAAAAATAGATTCTTAATGAATGTTGCCTACACCCACGAATTATTGGCCTGAGCGTTCGTTTAGATATGAGCCGTGTCAGGTTGACCTCGAGGTCAATGCGGTCATTCCGACAAGTAGCACCATATGGGATGCTTTCGTTCCGAGATTGGTAAATTGAATAATAATGTTCCCTTCATTCCTTCCTTTGTTACTCGTCTTGTGTACACTCATCAAAATTTACTAGGCGTGGATATATTTGTGTTTTCCTTGTTTTATCTGTGAGTGTGGATTTCGTTGATCTACTGTAATTAGTGTTTTTGCTATTTCTGATTCAAAACTCTGTTCGATAAAAGGGGAAAACATAATCCTTATTTTTAAAAAAAATTCAAAACATCAGGTAAATTGCGGTTAAAGTTTTCCAAACATATATCAGTGCATTTTAGATTTTTTGACCTTTCTCGTTGACAAAACCGTTTTATGGTCATGTGTTTAGATTTTTTATTATTATTTTTTTTCTTGGGTTATTCTATACATGTAAAATGAATCACACACTCCAGCAACATTTAGAATGTCTTAATGAACTTTGCAGGGTGTGTGGTAAAAGATCACTCACACATAAAGAGAAACAACGCAATAGAAAAAGACTTATGTGCGTTGATTTCAAATGTGACATACATTTGTTATTTAATATTGACGTTGGAAAGGACACAGAAAATAAACATTCCAAAACGCTTTGCTATAAATGCATGAAGCGAATTGGAAGCATAAAACAATACAAAGGAGAACAGTTTGTAAAAACATCGAGGAGTATCTCTGAAAGCAGCCAACACTTGTGGACGGACTACACACCAAGTGCCATTAATGAGTGTAATGTATGCAAAGCATTTCTTAAGTTGTGTGCTGGCTGCATCAAAGACAACCCATCCAAAGACACTGACAATAGAGACACTGTTCAAGACACAAATCTATCAAATACCACAGATACGGACAACCCTAGCACTTCAACATTCGATACTACAACTGAAACTGATCTCAGCATACACACAGAGAGATTGATTACGTCAACTCCCATCAAAGATAAACCACAGACACAAGACTTCGCAACATCCCCTTTTTTCAAATCAGATACACCTACTGTTATTTCAAACACATTACCATCAACACATTATCATCAACACAGGAGTCAACTCAAATTACCAAAGAGAGCACACAGATTTTTTTAGAAGAAAACTGGCAGAATCCAAAGACACCATAATCAAACTCAAGACAAAAGGGCAACCCTTATCTCTCATGAAAATAACAAAACACAGAAGATCATCTACAGACATTAGATCACCAACATGAAGAAAACGATCCAAAGCAATCACGCAATTAAGAGAACACATAGCAGGTACATCGGCACAGGCATTACAAACACAACAAACACACAAATTAAAAAAGAATCCATTACCAACAAGACGCAACATATGCCAAAACGCAGGAATCCTCAATAACACTAGTATGGAAACTTCTTTTGCTTTAGCGATGAAAGAGACAATCGGGTTGACATGGTCACAGGAGAGAACACTGAGGCAGTTTTTAAGACGTGGAATCAAGATTCCCAATGAGCACGCTCAGCGAAAGACCATGAAAACAATTACACACAACGATTTAGAAGTAAATTCAAAACCTTTCAAAGACTCAACTGGGAAATTCGTCAGTGTATGCCCTTGTTTGTGGTAAATGAAAGTCAAGGCCTTGGCGAAAAGTTGTGGAAATCTTTTTAAACAAAATTTGTTGGTAACTTAAAGATTTGCTGAAAATATTCTTAGGATTGAGACCTTTTTATTTCCCCCTGGTATTCAGAATTGATCTGATCTTTGGAGGCATCACAGTAGCAGCTGGTTTCATAGGAGTGGCACTGGGTGTGGAGGCAGCACGGCGCTACCGAACCATCAACCCTCGGGCCGACCCCTTGTTATGTGCCTTTGGTTTGTTGATGTGTACGCCGTTCCTATTCTTTGCCCTGGTCTTGTCAGGATATAACACTTATGGCACATGGGTGAGGAAAATTCCCCTTTTCTGATTTTATTTGGGCTTGTTTCTTTATTTTGTATGCAAGGATTTACTGCATGATTCTTGCTGAATTATATAGAGCATTGTCTCCGTAACTTTATCCCTTCACAAACCCTCTGTGGATTTCAGAGGTCTCCACAAACCCCCAACTTTTTGCGACACTAGCTGAGTCTGAATAATACTACAATATGCATAACAATAGGGTTGAGTGGTCTAGACTACAGACTTGCATGGTGAGGGTCGTGGGTTCGAGTCTGGCTTCAGGCAATTCGTTTTTTTCCTTGGGCAAGAAACTTTACTCCGTTTGCCTCACTCGACCCAGGTGTAGAAATGGGTACCAATTCTCAAACGAGTCCTGGGAAAGTATTCTGCGATAGACCAGCGTCCTATCCAGAAAGTGAAAAATTGTCACTTGTCCGCTTCATGCTCCGGCCCTATGAGCCTTAAGGACTCTTAAGGACATCCTTTTTTTTTACGCATAACAATGCTTCATAAAAGATAAAGTTCATAGTGTAATATTGTAATGGTAACAACAGATTGAGCAAATGTATTTAGTATTAATGGAACTGAAATAACTTCTTCTTCTTTCTTTATCAATAACCTTTTTAGTACCTTTCGGTGTAAGGTTTATGGTGATAAAACAAACTTTCGCCAATGATCCCTATTCAGTGACAGCCTATTTGCCTGTACAAGCCTAGATCCTCTCTTTTTTATTATTTCTAAAACTGCATCCTGCCACATTTTTGGGGTCTACCGCCAGGTAGTTTCTCCTGCTGTTTATATTCTAGTATTTGTTTAGGAATTCTGCTATCTTTCATTCTGTTGATGTGTCCAAATCATCTTAATTGATTTTTATCTATTTTCATTTCCAGGCTTCCATTTTTTACTTCTTCCTTAATCCTAGTATTTCTGATCTGAAATAACTTAGACTGAAATATAGCAGCATCACAGTTTCCTTAAAAAAATCCCTGACTTTTGAACCACGATCATGGTCGGTGCCGTCAAGGTGGTTAAGATCAGTTTTATTTAAACAAAAAGTACTCCAGTTTTGGCTTTCAGAAATGTCTCCTGAACCCCTTGGGATAGACTTACGCACCCCCTGGGGGTCATATATACCCCAGTTAGGGAAGCCCTGATATTTAGCAATATTGTTTGTTTGATCTAATCTCATTAGTATGGCAAAGCAGTGCTGGAGCACAAGACACCCGCACATCAGAATGCAGGCACCCCAACCATCATCATGTGCGGCCAAACATAGAAATTCGAAATGCTATGGATTCAAGGATTTCAGACACGCATGGGATCATACTGCTGTGTCTAATGGATGATAATGATTTTGTTTAATGTGTCTTTCTCTCTGTTCTTTCTTTCTTCTTTTTTATCCAATTCCATTTTACGATTACAGTGTAGGGCCAGCACTATGAGGCTGGGTTTCTCTGGATCAAGATATTAAGCCAAGGAGGTGATCAACCCACTGTGACCTTTGTGGTAGGAATTAATTTTGCCCGCACAGTGACCTTGCAGCCTACTCTTATCGATTTTTAACTGCTAAGGGTTCTTTAATGTGTGCAACATACACACAGGACCCCCAAGTTTATCGTCCGTCTCCGATAGAACTAGGTTCTTGATCCCACCTACCTGGACATGATCAGGGGAGTGGCATATATGTTTTCACCAAGTTTCAAGGAGAAAAATATCCGACGCTGCCAGGAATCGAACCATGTACCTTTCGCTTCAGAGGCAAGAACCGTACCTCTGCGCCACTGCGTTCCCCTCTTTTTCTTTGTATATGTATATATATATTTGTACTACGCTTTTAAACTGTTTACAATTTGAATTGTTCTTTTCAGATCATGATATTTATAGGAGAGACATTACTGTGCTTGAATTGGGCTGTCACAGCTGATATTCTACTGGTGAGTTTTGTTGCTGTAATCTAGACTTTGTTTTATAAATCTATGGGTCGTGTGCAGTCTTGTAATTCCAGGATGTCCTGGGATAGTCTTGGAATTGGGGAGTAGTCCTGGAATTCCATGATGTCTTGGAATATTCCTGGAAATACATTATAAAAGCAAAAGTACTGCAATTTAGAAAATGTTCCTGGTAAATCCTGTATTCTGATGATCTATACTTTAGACAGACTTGAATGTGTTGTAGTAATCTGGTTTTTGTATGCTATTGATCCAGACATACTTTTTGTATACATTAAGAAAAACAGGTTTTACAGAGTTGAATCAGTATTCCTATTAAAAAAATTGTTTGTTTGATCGGCCCCATTAACACCACAGAGCAGTGTTGGGGCCAGCCTTATGAAGGGCACACAAGATACCTGCCATAAATGCAGGCACCTAACCACCAAACATGACTGAACACAGAGCCGGAAACTGTTTAGATCAGAGAGTTTCAGACTAGCCGGTGATCAGCCCATTGTGTCCACAACTCTTCACTGGCCCCATGAGCTATGCAGTGATCAGTATTAATCAAAGATGGGTCATTAAACAAATTACTGTAGCCCTTGTGGGTACCCCCTCAGCTACCACTCTGGGCATTAAAAGGCATGGTTCTGGCCTTTGAAACGAAAGGTACTGTGTTCGAATCCTAGTGGCGACAGTTGTTGTTTTTCCTCATAAAACTCGGTATAAACCTATTGAACCTATGAAAGTAAGTGGGATCAAGAACTTAGTCTTATCAAAGATGGACAATAGATTTGGAGGCAAAACAAAGAGAGATAAGATTAGAAATACAAGAATTAGGGAAGAAGTTAAAACTGAAAGTCTGGAAATGAAAATAGATAAAAATCAATTAAGATGGTTTGGACACTAACAGAATGAAAGATAACAGAATTCCTAAACAAATACTAGATTGTAAATAGCAAGAAAAACTACCTAGAGGTAGACCAAAGAAAATGTGTCAGGATGCAGTTTCAGAAATAATAAAAAAGAGAGGATCTAGGCTTGTAGAGGCAAAGAGATGTCACTGAATAGGGATCAATGGCGATATCCAAACCATATTGTACCCCTAAGGAGTGTTGCAGCCAGCTCCATGTTCAGCATCGCTGAACACAGTGCTTGAAGAACTCTGGATCAGGCAAGCAGGTGATCAGCCCCCTGTTCTCGAACCTTGAGTGGCACAATGAGCGGACAGGGGACGATTCGCCTTTGTAATGTACATCTCTAAGCAATCCATGGTGAAACGTCAGTAAGAAATGGGTTGTAGTATTATTTAATTACGTTATATAGAAGTTGTCTTTTGCAGGGCGTCTACTATTTCGACGACAGTAAGAAATGGGAGAGTTGCCTATTTTACCCCATTTTTATTGATTTCAGTAATATGTTGCTGATGGACAAATTCTTTACCATCCAATAGGAGACATTGATACAATTAAGATCCACCCAATCAGGGTTATTAATTGGCAGGGACAGCACTGAACAGCCCATCCCATATTATATTACTAGTGAAATAGTTATAAACACGAGATACCGTCACGGGATGGGCACTTGGGAGCAAGAGCATTGTATCTGAAAACCCACTTGTACAGGTAAATCAGCGATGCGAAAGATCCATTCCCCCAATGAGTGTCACATTTTAGGTGTTGCCCAAACTTGGCCATAACAATATTTACTGTTGCCTTGGTGGCAAACCCCTCAGCTATAAGAAAACTGAGCAGATTTTGCCACATAAGGCGAGAATTTTTTTTATATTAAATTTTTTTTTTCTGTTGTTTTCCTTTCCAGTACGTTGTAATCCCAACCCGAAGATCTTTGGCAGAGAGTGGCCAGATTTTAGCATCGCACGCCTTGGGTGACGCCATCAGTCCCTACATTATTGGACAGGTGAGGGTTAGAGGTTAGAACGAAGGGTCAGCAGTCATGTGGATCTTTTAAATGATATACCCCTTGTGCCGAAAATGAATATTGTCATTAAATTATTTTGTGAACTTGCCTGTAATGAGGGAAACAACTGTTAGGAAAAGTTAATAGATTTGAATTTTCCTTTCAGAAAACGCTCAACATTAGATAAATGTGCAACCAGGCGACGAGAATTCTTGCAAATTGACCGTTGTCTTTATTATTCCATTTATCTCACTAAATGAAAACCATTTGAAAACCTGCATCTTTGTTTACAACTGTTATGAAGCAAAACACGCTGAAAATATACTGAAAAGAGAGATTTTTGGTTTTTCTCTCCTTATTCTCTAGGATGATCATATTTTTTCCTTATTTATAGGGACTTCTCACAAAGAATGTGAATGTAATAAAGTCAAGTCCATGTGATGACTCAAGCAAGCATTATTCATATTTTTGGATAAACTAGTGTAGACTATCGACATTAGATGCTCATAAAGAGCCTGACTCCAGATTGCACTTTTTTGCATCCAATTTTCCAAACATTTGCGGAGGAGCATGGCCCCAGACCCCTTTAGAGGACTTTGGCACTGCCCGTCCTTGGTCTGCTTTTTCACCATTTCCCTCCAAATCCAAAACTGTTTTAAAAAATTCCCACTGATGAATCTCCTTTGACCAGTTGTGCAAGATTGAATGACCCTGGAGTATTGTGCGATAGGGTTCTATCCAGAATATGACAAATTATCACTTGTTTATTCAGACAACCAAACAGGGCTAAGCACTTCTTCCATGAGCCTAAACACTTTAAAGGACATGACCTTAGACACACCAAAGGACATATAGCCTAAATAAACTAAAGGACATACGCCTACTAAAGGACACAAGCCTTGACACTCTAAAGGAAATGAGCCTAAATACACTAAAGGACATGAGCCTAGACACTCTAAAGGACACAAGCCTTGACACTCTAAAGGACATGAGCCTAGACACTCTAAAGGACATGAGCCTGGATATTCTAAAGGGCATGAGCCTAGACACACTAAAGGACATGAGCCTTGACACTCTAAAGGACATGAGCCTTGACACTAAAGGACATGAGTCTAGACACTAAAGGACACACACACTAAAGGACAAGAGCCTAGATACTTTAAAGGACATGAGCCCAGACACTTTATAAATGACATGAGTGTATACACTAAAGGACTCACACACTAAAGGACAAGAGTCTAGACACTTTAACTTTAAAGGACATGAGTCTAGACACTAAAGGACATACACACTAAAGGACAAGAGCCTAGTTGCTCTAAAGGACATGAGCGTAGACACTCTAAAGGGCATGAGCCTAGACCTCTAACGGACATACCCTTTTTTTTCAAGCTGATATGACCCCAGATTGTTAACATTAATTTTTTTGTTTGATTTTATTTCTTTCCCTAGATATCTGATTCCTTGGCTAGCGGTTACGATGATCCCGATCTGCCATCCGTTCAATTCAAGTCGATACAAAATGCTTTCTATCTGACCCCATTTATCTGTGTGCTCGGTGGCGCCTTCTATTTAGCCACTGCTTTATTCATTGAAAGGGATAAAAAACGGGCAGAGAAAATTACTAAAGGTGAGTAGTTGTGATCTGGGTTGTTTCCTTTGGTAGCGGAAAATTGTTACCTCTTAAATGATTCAGACATTTTGGTTTCAATCTTTTTCACATTTATTATTTGCTATCGTCCTATCCTTGGTGTATGCCTTTGTTTTAAAAAAATTAAATGTAATTGTTAGATATATTCAAGTTTTTGATCTCCACATTGTATTGATTGTAATGTTAATACTCTCCCTCCTCCTCCTCCTCCTCCTCCCCCCTTTCCTCCTCTATTTCCTCACGTTATTCTCTCATGTGGTAGATGTTGGCATGATCAGGGGTGAAATTATCAGGCCTGCCAAGTCTTGTTTTTAAAGGAAATATCCTTTTGTTCAAAGGGACTTCCGTTTTTTAAAGGGACTGGAAAGGAACTGTCCCATTTTTTTTTAAAGGAGACTATCATGTTTTTCAAAGGGATTCCTCTCTTATTTAAAGGGACTGTCCTGTTTTTAAGGCACTGTCCTGGTTTTCAAAGGGACTGTCCTGTCCTTTATGACTCTTTCAAGTGGCCTGTTTGGCATCCCATCAAATTATACCCTTTTTACATGCCTCACAATGTTGTGTACCACAAGAAAAATCATGGAGTTTAATTAAGTTGCACGAATAAGAAAAGTTTTTCATTTTTAAGATTCGTCAAAGAAAAAACTTAAATTGTAAAATATCTTTTAAAAGATTTCTATAACCACTGTCTATCACTCATTTCCAAGAATTTTATGCAGTGCAGAGCTTTTGTATCTGAAATGTCACAAATCAAATTTATATTTAAAAAGATTGCTTAATGTACGTAAAAGTTGATAAATCAAGTCTGTTTCCCTTGTATGAAATTGATGTGAGGTATTGTACACAGTATCTGTCACAGTGAAAGGGTAAGTTTTACTTACTTCGTGTCTGTATGTTATTGACAATAAGATGTAGATTTGTGCCCACCCTTTTCCCTCCCTGTTTGTGACACAAGCTGCATTAAATTGTAAGCTGTATGGCCCTGACTCTGCCTCCCAACCTTCCCATGTTGTTTTGATATGTATAAGCCACGCCCTTTTTCCAGGACATGGTGATGTAGCTACAGACTCGGATGACGACGATGACGAGCTCCTGGCCGACGGCAGGGACCCAAGTTTTGTGTCAGACCACGATACTCTGAGTGAGTTGGAAGGGTTTTTCCTACCTATTGTTTGTGTTGTTAGTTTTAGCATGGTCCGTTTTTGTTTTATTGCATTGTAACAATTTCTAGACAGTCTTTAGTTTTAAGGCCGAAAACAATCAGTTTGCTGTCAGGGGCCACTTGTAACAGATATTAAAATTTGACAAATGGGGTTTATTTGTATTGCAACAATTTATCCTAATGTAAAGTAATTAATAGACTCACAACATGGAAATTTCCAAGACAGAAGTCACATAAGCCAAGCGTAGATAGAAGTACTATAGCCATTGGCCTCCCTGAGTTTGTGGGTTTTGTCTTTGTTTTTTTTCTTGGAGGAGGGAACGCATGCTTCCAGATTTTTAGAAATCCGTTTTAAGATTTAGAATGTTATTTGGTCCTAGAGGAGATGTAATTTTATTTCTGTCTATTTATGGCTTGTCATGGAGTTCAAACTCTTTATGGTTCTTATTTGCGTTTTTTAAAACCTGTATCTAGACTGAAAGATTGAAGCCTCCCGTTATGGTAATTTTCACACTTTTTTGTCTATTTTGAGTTTAGGAATATTTGCCAAGCACAATGGTTGCCATAGCAACATATATACTATATCTACTCCAGCTTCTTATTTTGCCACTAACTCGATGAATATGGTAGTATCTCCTTACAAATTTCTCTTACACAAAATATTTTCTTTCCTAGCAGCACTTGTACACAGATAGAATGGTTCCTACATTTCTTTATGTTCACAACGCTGTGACCTGTTCATAAATTCTCTTGCCATAGGAAAAATAACATCATTTACCCAGTTCGTCTAGAAAGGAAAAGAGAGCATCTCTTTTTAACTTTACAATTTTTTTATGATCAAGTGATTGAAAAAGTGTTCAATTTATTTTTGCAGTGAATCAAAATGATACATTTAGTTCACATTTTTGCCATTTATCCCATAAATAAATGTTAAACGAACACACATTGTACTTGATGTTGTTGTCTTCTGCAATGAGACATTTAGCTAACTTTTTTCTAATTGTCCCGGAAATGGGACTTCCGATTACTTGACTTGTGAAATGAACAAACATACTTGATGTTGTTGTTTTCTGCTATGAAATTAAATGAGACTTGTCCCGGAAATGGGTCTTCTTATCACTTGACTTGTGAAATCAACACGCGCTGTATTTTATATGTTGTTGTTTTCTGTAATGAAACAGTGTGACAGGATGTGCAGAAATCGTTGTTTGGGTTCCAGACCAAGGTCGTGTAGATGGAAAAGTAACAGTAGCTGCTTTCTATGCTAACATCGTGACTTGCTATTGATATTTGAATCTGATCTGTTTTTCGCTAACTGCATATTATCTCAGCTGTTTGCTTGGGCTAACAAAATGCACATTCGTTGTTTAAGATTAAGGTCAAGGTGTTGATCTGACAAACCGTGTGGTAATGTTTGAGGGGAAAGGTCAGACAATTCAATAATGGGATAACTGTTGTTACAATATTCCAAAGTGATTGATTCATTTTAAATCATGCCCCAGATAGGTACCAATTACAGCAGGTAATAAGTGTATTTTGTTGAGGTGATGTCAATGGATAAATTCAGTGAACACAAAGGGCTTTATCAACTCAATGGGGATGAATTTAACCCTGGGGTTTTGGAACACATGGTTAATAGGGATGTTTACTGAATGAATTAAACAATATTTATTTGTTATTTTAGTTTTACCATATTGGTAAACACTTAATAGTCTCTCCTCAGATCTTAATATTTATTCACAAAGGCTGATTAATACTTATTAGACTGCTGGTATCCATAAACCCCCCCTGAGAAGGCTCAGTTACTCTTGTTATATTTGTCTATGATTCTGCCAATCGTTATTATTGAATTATTTATTGAATTGTGGCCATTCCTTGATTCTGTATTGCTCTAGTGACTTACAGTGGTCAAAATGTCTACAGTCTTATAGTACATTGTACCCTTTTTCCTTTCACTCTGTATTTGGCTTTGCACAATACTTTTGCGTTTTCTCTGGCTTCTCAATTAACCCATGCACTACTAGGTGCTCCTAATTAAAGTAGTCTGAATTACTAAGGAAAGGGAAGTAACCTTGTAATTATCAGACAAGACTCTAAATAAAAGTAATTTGAAATTTAATTTTATACCTAATTGTTCAAACTGGTATTGATTTTTGTTGAAAGTGAATTAACTTTTAAGCAAAATACAATGGAGTATGTGTTTTTGTCTAGTTTCATGGAATATAATGATTCGTCCCTCATCTTATCTCATTTGCTCTGTTTCATCCTCAATGTCACTAATATCCACTGGTCTATACTTACGATACTTCATTTCCACTTCCAAGTCACTTTCCTTATTATTATTCTGGCCTATAACTGTCTAAAATCCTCTTTTGCATCATTTAAGAATATGATACTGACCCCTACAACTATGTCTTGCAGGGGTGAAAATGTTGAAGAGAAAATTGGTCTCCAATGTAAACATGCTGGGTTATGAAAGTAAAAGGAGGGGTAGATTTACTTGAGTAACTTCTCTTTGACCAGTCTATAACTTCTTTTTGTCTATGGACACAAGAGAAGTGATTAGTAGTACTAATTCCATCAGAACCGGTGGGCAGATAGGGACGGTTTAGTAGTGATAGGGTTAAGGTATTGAAGTGTGACTCGTTAACAAATTGTTATGGTTGATATATAGACAGAAAAACAAGAGATGTTCAATAAAGTACATTATTATTTTGGACAATTTTAGCTTTGTATTCATAATCAAGGAGGCGACACAAATGAGAAGTGAGAAAGTAACTTACATGCAATAAACCAGCGTTTTGTTGAGAAAGTAACTTACATGCAATAAACCAGCGTTCTGTTGAGAAAGTGACAAATTGAATTGTTGCTGTCCGCTTGGCATTCCCGAAACCTAGTCAAGCTCTGACCCCATGAAAGTAAAGACTCTCAAGGACAAACTTCCAATTAATACAATTACAATTTGACAACTTATAAGACATTCTGCTACATTCATTTGATTTTTTTGTTTTTGCTCTTGATGAAAATAGATTTGATTTCAGTCTGATAATCTCTCTCTTTTCTCACCCTAACCTAACCCCAATGTGACTTTTGTCTAATACAAACATTGATATGTACCTGTGTGTGTGTGCACGCTTATCACAGTGTATTTTTTTGTCACATACTAACACATATGTAGCTACATTCCTGTGAACGAGATAGTGATAACAGAGGACAAACCTGTTTATCATTGTGCTCTGTCATGATTAAATCTAAGTTCGGGAAAGGTTATAAGCTTTAGCCATGAAGGATTTACTTGTGCAAAGTAAGTAATAAAATAACCCAAGCTTGTTAGATGGAAAAATGATAGATTTAACAAATATGATCGCTATTAGATCTACATGAATCAATATTAGTGATACGTAATAATTATTAGTATTTTTATGATTCTCTTTGGTAAAAAAAAAATTTAATCTAAAAAAAGATCTACATAACTCAAATTATCTAAGGGTAAAAATTGAAATGATAGCTGACTCGGTAAAACATAATAATTTTATAGTATAGAATCTTTTATTTTGAAAGACAGCATATTCCACATCCTCCATTTTACTTCCCATTGCTTCTTCCTCAATTACTCTCTGCTGGATTGGATTCATATGAAAGAAGAAAATGGTAATTTTGTACAGTGATGTATACAACCAGCACAAGGAATATTTGTATGATTTGGTCAACATTTGATTATTTTTCCTATCAATCAGTTGATATAAATATCTATTTATTGTGTTCCTATTTATGAATTCTCACCACCTGATTTGTACTTATTGACCTTACGTACTTATGGATCCCATGGAAACCAGGTCAAGATCTGGCACATTCAGACTGTTATAAATGTTAAGTGAAATATTTCATGACATTTACAAGACAGACAGTGCTGCATTTGGACATATGGACTATCACCATAGTAGATGTCTAATGAAATGAATGCTTGGGACATCTGTCTGTTGAATGGTAGATGAAATGCAGCACCAGAAAGATGGTTTGTTGATTCTTTGCAATGAATAAAGCGTCCTATGGTATGGCCACTCTGTTGTTTTGATGCGTTGATAGTGAACTGGTCAGCAAAGTTGAGCAATGCTGATCGTGGTTAGTATTTGGATAGGTGACCACTGGGGAGCACCATGTCCTGATCGCCCGGCGTGGGTGTCCTTGGGTAAGACATCTTACTCTGCTTACCTCACTCCACTCCAATGCAATTGAGTACCAAGCCAAAGGCAATGAACAATATTGTCAGTGCATGAAGAGCTAGTAGTAGACAGTTCGCACTGTACATCCAAGTAGTTGAGAAAAATATCAGAGTGTAATGGGTTGCAGGGGTTACACAAAACATTGTAAAATGCATAGAGTTGTATGAAAATGGATTTGTGATATACTTGTTAATTTTTTATAAATTTCCATTCTTTTGTTCTGATGAAACATTCTATTATTGTATTGTTTTTTTTTTCAGATGCTCTCTCAAAGAGGAATGACGATGACATGAACAATGCGATCCCTCCCCCACCCAGCAACGGCAGTGTGGCTACATAGGGATTGTAATTTAGGCTGCATTGTGTGTGTGCCTGTGTCTTTGGGGGGGGGGAGGGGGGGGGGGATGATTGCACAAAATGAATATGTGATGGAACAAATACATGTCATGATGGGCTGAGTGCAAGAAATGATTATCCAGTATTTGGGAAGTTTGGAGGTGTTTCACTTTTATTTGTTGTGTCCTAAGTCACCATGGCATCAAACACTGAAATAGTGTCAGCATTCCGCAGATGGGATTGAATGAAATGAACGTTTATCTAGGGGTGGAACGATTTGAGGGGGTGTTATTGTTATTCATCTCATTAATCATCATCAAGTGCCAGTCTGGAAAGTGTTTGCGATCATGCCTCTCCACTCAATACGGTTTCCCTTTCTCTGATGGTGGCGCTATTTCTTTTTTATTCCCAACCATACGAGGCTCCAGTGGCCGAACAGATAGCACGCTGAACCAGTGTTTCGATGCATGACCACCCGGGCGCTGTGCCCTTGGGTAGGGAACTTAACTCTGCTTACCTCACTCAACTCAGGTGGGAATGAGTACCTGCCCTAAGGCGGTGAAAGTTCTTGTCAGAATTCTAGTACTGATGCGCCTAACAGGCAGCTCGTACTGTATGCACCTTATGGAGTTGAGAAGGTAATCAGAATGTTGTGGGCCTGCCAGGGGTAAATGTGTCATTGTAAAGTGCATAGAGCATGGAGTAGTCCAGGATTAAGCGCTATATGAATGTTCATATTTATTTATTTACTTATACTCCAAAGTCATCCATTTATCTTTATTTTCTGTCTTCCAGGGCTTCTTTTCCTGTACACTCTCACATTTGTCCCTAATCTTTCTAAACCTGCTTCTTATTACATGACCAAAGAATATTCTCTGTTCTGTTTTTATTGTATTTAGCTGCTCATTTCTGCCTCCTCCAGAACTTCTATTTTATTTTTTCTTTCTGTCCATGGTTGTGAATGCTCCTATCATCATGAAGTTAATTTTTACCCACTACCTGTCCACTTTGTGCCAGGTGGCGCATAGGGCCTCAACATTGGGCTCTGTCGATGGCAGCAGTTCACATCTGGTTGTCCACCCACAGGCTGGTTTTTCTTTCTCCACGGTTCTTCTCCAAATCATGAAGTTTATTTCTCTTTGGCGTAAGCCAGGTATGAATGCCAGCTATGGTGTCCCCTGGTTTTAGTTACAATGTTGTCATTAGTTGGCTGACAGGCTTTGTTATCTCCATGGTTGGATTGTTGATTGGAATTTTTAAATAATTCCTAATTATAAATTGTAAACCAAAACGGACGGCAGGTAATTTTGACGTAGAATTTAGAATATTTCAGTTTCAGGGGTGCTTTTAATTTATAGGGTTTGCAATCACTTCTTGCACTCAGCCAACAATCTATTTATACTATACACTCAGGCTTACTGTGCTCTGGCTCAAAGTGGGGACGAGAGAAGGAAGGAACTATTTTCCATTTCATATTTTCTATTATTTTCAATTTATTTTATTCATTCTTAGTGTATGTATTTGTTTGGTTGTGTAGGTCTGTGTGTTTGTGTTTGATTGTGTAGGTCTGTTGTGTTTGTGTGATTCTATGTTTTTTAAAGAATATTTTTTACAGATTATATTTATTTGATGGTGGCGTTTATGTACACCGTAAGTGCGCATGCGCATTGCTTATTATAGGGTAGACTGCTGTCCACTCGACAATTTGACCAAAAATCACGATTCAATCATGTTATTTTTTATTGATAATATCAATACAAAATAACATGATTGAATCGTGATTTTTGGGATTTTTTGTCAAATTGTCGAGTGGACAGCCATCTACCCTATAATAAGCAATGCGCATGCGCACTTACGGTGTACAAAAACACTACGTTATTTGATAGAACATGACACTTAATTTTTCTCTGTATGAGAAATGTATTGCTATGGTAACTTGAGTGTTGAGAGAGTAAACTTGAGAGGTGTAGTGATAGAGTCTGTCGATAAAAAGGAATATTCTTGTTGATAATTCTGTTATTTTAACTCTGTCAAGTATTTTGTGATTCATTAGGGAAGGGAGCGCCTCTTAATAGTTTATGATCCAAGAACGATTTGATAAAACTAAACACCACACATCGCTAGACCATCGTAACTAATGTCAACAGACTTCAGATGAGTTATCTTTGTTGTTTTAAACGGTCTGTCCCATTGAGCCCATGAATACAATATCATCATTGTTTTTGTTTTAGCTGCCATATTATTTTTGAGGAGTAGATGGGAAGTGGTGATTTTTCTTATATTATATCTTAATAACGTTTGACCAAAGTTAAGTTGTAATTCAATACTTTCTGGTTCTACATTTGGATGTACCGTGTACACCTGTACATGCTGAATGAGATAATGGGACTTGTTTTATTGTTGTGATCTCATACACTCTGATATTCATGGGATTCCTTGACTATACTGCCTTTTTCATGAAGAAGGGGTAATGAAAATGGAATAGCGTTATTCACCCTTCTTTATAAAAACGGCAGTATAATGATTTGTTGTATAACATGATTAACTGTGAAAGTGAGCGTCATATGTAGAATGTTCATGGTTTGGTAAGTAACTTGTTCATGTTTCCTGGCTGCTCGTTATTGTGATGAATTTTTTTTCAATTGTAAATACTCAAATTATGAATGAATGAAATGTTTTCATATTGAAAGTAACTGCATCATGTAATATAACCAGCAGTGTGTCATTGCTGTACCTACTTCTCTTTTAACGAACAAAAGTAATAATAAGTCAAGTCTTTTTTTTTTTTATAGGGCTTACGAATTATGAGTCTATGATTCTTTACAAAAATTGAAGTGGCATTAAAAATAAGACATACTATTGAAGAAGTTAAGCAATTTGCAGTTTCTAGATAATTCTGTATCTAGGTATAGTTACAACAAAATTAAGAAATCTGAAACTAGTGATTTTGCCGATTTTTTCCACATTTTTCAGGTTTTTTTTCAACTGCTGATTTCTCCTGATTGTCCTAATTGGACAATTAAAGCTCTATTATCGTTATTATTATCTGGTCATGGGGTGGCCTACGTGAATCGCGTGCTGATTTTTGGGGGGGAATTAGTTCTCATCCATGTTGTAATGTGATGTAGAACACTTTGGCTGTAGATAAGTCAGCAGTACACCAGTGGAAAACTTCAGGTACTTTATTTTTTACTTGGGCAAGAACTTTACTCCGTTTTCTCACGACCCAGGTGTAGAAATGGGTACCAATTCTCAAATGAGATTTGGGATAGTATTCTGCGATAGACTAGCATCAGTTTAGGTCAGTAGTACATCTGAGAACATGTCAGTCTCTTTGTAGGTCTAGGTCATTCTGTCAGTTTGTTTCCATTCCTATGTCTGCCAATGCATCAGCGTGTGTGTTTGTCTTCTTTCTTTCTTTATCAATAACCTTTAGTACCTTTCGGTGTAAGGTTTATGCATGATACACAAACTTTCGC
>JARBEQ010263842.1:0-10291 GCA_030265355.1 Tritonia tetraquetra
CAGAGAAATCCAGCCTCATAGTGCTGGCCCTACACTGTAATGGTAAAAGGGAATTGGATAAGAAAGAAAAGAAGAAGGAGATTTGGATTGGGATTAGATTGATTATGGAAAAAAATTGAAAGTAAGAGATGTATAGAGGATAAGAATTGTTGAGCACACATGGTTTATGTTGTTTATATGGTATATATCATGTCACTTCAATAGAAAAACATGCCTTGAATATAATGGTGCTTAATTTATCACGATAACATACCAGACAAGAATATGAATCTATCTTTTGTTTTATGTTTCTCTTTGTCAGGCTGTGTCAACAGATAAAGGCAAGGCTGCTGCTGTGATACGATCCTTTGACAATGTGAGTAGTCTTTCTAAACTAGTCTTTTTTTCAAAATGATCTTTGTTTGCTGGAGGTGAGGTAGCTGAGTGGTCAGAATGGCAGGCACTTAGTTTTCTTGGACAAGAATCATTACTCTGATTGACTTACTGAACCCATGTATAGACTAGACCTGACAAAGAAACCAAATTGCAGACGCTGTTATGCCCTTATGGAATTTATTGAACACCTCTCCCTGACTACCCATACTATAGAAACCACAGACGCTGCCTCCTCCCCACACATCTCTCAATACATAACACACAGCACAATTGGGAGAACCAGCTGCCTAATGAAGGTGGCATTGTGTTGTTAAGAGCAGCCTACTCACACCTAAGATGGATTAAACAACACCAACAACTTCATGTTCTTCTTGTGATGTAAATGTACATTTATACTGTTAAGATTTTAAACAAAATTTGTACGGTTAGATCACGACACAAAAATAGTCATTTTGATTGGCTGACACTTTTCCCATTGAAAAGAGGATGTTTTGATTGGCTGACACATTTCCCATTTTGATTGGCTGACACATTTCCCATTGAAAAGAGGATGTTTTGATTGGCTGACACATTTCCCATTTTGATTGGCTGACACATTTTCCATTGAAAAGAGCATGATGAAGTGTTTTTTGGTCGAACAGTAAAAAGTGAGAAAATTTGCAACCGTATATTTATAATCCAACAGTGATGATATGTCTCTTACATTTTGATTCTTAGGGCAGGGAAGGGAATTTTTTATTTTAAGGTGTCTTTGGTCAATTGATGATTTTTGTCTGTAATGCGTGGTGTAATAATTTTTTATTTTTTTACTCTTTGATTTAAACAGTTGCTGAGTTCATCCAAACGCGAAGCCTTTGCAGAGAAAGTTTATGCAGCCACTTATAGATCTTGTCCCATCCTGAAGATTCTTCATGCTAAACAGGTTGGGATATCGTTTCTCTCATAAGTTATATACATTTTGCTTCAAACTAAATCCACCTTTTTTTCTTTTCTTTTTTTTCTCTGTGTCTGCAAATCATTACCATCCACAGTGGCGAAAAATTATTGTTCTCAAGATTTACAATAGCAATGTAATCTCTATGAAGTTTGTATATCAACTTTTTCATGTTAGAAATGTTATTGCTGACAGCAACTCTTCATATTGAAAAAAAACCCATTCTAACCGTAACACACTACTTTTTTCTCATCCCTATTCTTTCTTTCTTTATCATTTCCTGGTTTACTTGTCAGTGTCAGGTTTATCTGTAAGGAATAAACTTCCTCCACTCCTCTCTATTTCGACTTTTTTCCTGTTCATCAACTAAAGTTATTTCTCTTTTCTTTACTTCTTTATTTCTTTATCAATAACCTTTTAGTACCTTCCGGTGTAAGGTATCTTTTCTTTACAACATCAGAGATGACCTCTATCCACATTTTCCTAGGTCTACCTCGTGGTTTAGTTCCTATAGGTTTACACTCAAATATCATTTTAGGGATTCTCTGCTTGTTCATTTTATTTACATGTTCAAACCATCTTTATTGATTTACTTCTATTTTTTGTTCTAAACTGTGTTTTACCTTCTTCTCTAATCTGAGTATTCCTTATTTTGTCTCTTCAAGTTTTGCAACTGATCTTGTCAAAAATTTCATTTACTTTTATCTCTGCTATCAAGTATCCACGATCGACTTCCAAATAATAATGTTGGGCAATATGTTGAATTAATAATAGCCATTTTTGTTTTAGTTCTATTTTCCTTATAACAGATTGACAATACACTTTAGTCGCCTTGCTGATTTTTTGGCTGTCCCTATTCTTTCTGTTCTTAATTCCATTCCAGCGTGACCTTCACCCTGAACTCTTGACCATGATGGAAAAGTTACAATCTCAAGGCCCAAAGAGGAAATGTATGCTTACCTCCCTGCTGAACCAGGTGTTGACCTCGACCTCCAAATCCAAACAGACCAGACAACCCTCTGTGGCCAAACAAATGGATGAATTACTAAAAAAAACTTCTGGAAAAGGAGAGGTTGGGGCTAAAGATTTCATGGAAGGTAATAGTCTGCAATGTCATATTGTGTATTGGATGGCCATTTTGATTTTTGAGTATTCAGAAGTTTTTCAAGTCAAATTTGATTGGTCACTTTTTGGTTGCTAAGGAAACACTGAAGGTTTAGGTTGTATGAAAGGATTGGAGCTTTTATTCTCTGTTAACATTTTTCATCTGTTTTTTTTTGTGTTTTTTAATATGGAATATGCAGCCTTTTGGAAATAACGTTTCTAATGTTACTTATTATTTGCTTGCTCAGGTTTACTCCAGATAAAAGACCCTGTCAAGTTGGAGAAAGCCATAGACCACACCATGGAACGTTTCCTACACAAGGACCAAGGAGAGAATGGGACGTTGATTGCATGCCAAGCCCTGGAACAGAGTGATGGGTGAGAAATCTTATGAATTTTATTTATAATTGTTAACTATTTTTAACGATGCACAGTGGGCTGATCACCTGCTTATCCATTGCATTTTTAACTCTTGTGTTCTGCTATACACATTTTTGGGGGTGTCTACATTGAAATGCTAATGTGAGCATGAGGCTTGCACCAGCTATGCTTTGCTGTATTAATTGAGTGCGATGACTCAATATCTGCATATCAAAATGGACAGTGGTTGTCTCTCTGAATGTTAATTGTATTGATTTTTGTTTTGTTTTGTGAATAGGTCGTCAATGAGCCAAACATGTGCCAAGCTGTTCGTCGACTGGCTTTCCCTGCTGGACCCAGAGATTGTCCAAACCTCTCCTGAACTCCAAGATAATCTCGTCTTTGCCCGGAGGACGATCCAGCCAAGCAAGCACGGGGGCCGCAGTGATGGAATGAAGAAGGAAGTGACTGTTTCTAGCCAGGCCCACCTTCTGGCCCTCCTGACTCATCAAACCAGCTGGCTCACACTCAATCGCTGTCTGACCAGGCTGTTGGAAAAGTCACGTGTTGAAGAGTAAGTTGTTTGAAAAGTCATGTGTTGAAGAGTAAGTTGTTGGAAAAGTCATGTGTTGAAGAGTAAGTTGGAAAAGTCACGTGTTGAATAGTAAGTTGTTGGAAAAGTCACGTGTTGAAGAGTAAGTTGTTGGAAAAGTCATGCGTTGAAGAGTAAGTTGTTGGAAAAGTCATGTGTTGAAGAGTAAGTTGTTGGAAAAGTGATGTGTTAAAGAGTAAGTAGGGGGAAAAACTAAATATGATTATCTATATCCTGACACCACAAGGTGTCGTAGAAAAAGGTAAAGTGAGAAAGGCAAAATAGTTCAATCTAAACCAAACGGAGCAGGGAAGACTTATTATCACATTTTAAAAGTTTATTTAAACCATATACTGACTAGTTCACATTGGGTTGATCACCTGCTTGGCTTGATATTACACTGTAATGGTAAAAGGGAACTGGATAAGAAAGAAAGAAAGATATACTGACTAGTGATATGTAATTATTGTTTCAAACTGAATTGTAACTGAAATGATGTTGTATTTTCAATATGATCCCTATCTGTTTCTATTACTCGACTTGTCCAGACTAGATCCCACGGCTACTCTGGATTTTGTGTGGGCTTGTGCTCATGTCCCCAAAGTATGGCAAGGAAGAGAGAAAAAGATCCATGAGGTTTGTTCACTCTTGTTTTTTAAGGACCTACCGCTATGGAACAATTGTGTAGTCCTTAATCTAATGTGGTATACTTTTGGTTTCAAAGTATGATTTAAACTTTTCATAGTCATTTCCATTTGTCTCTGAATGGTTTTGATTTGATACGAAATGATAAAGCGTTTGTTTGACTTAAAGGAGGTTATGTTAATGAGATTTTTCATCTCAAATGGAAATCTAATATGATTTTAAAAATCACTAAACAAGACTTTTATTAGGTGACACACGCCTATGAAATTTTGCACAGAGATAGGTCATAGTTTTCGTTAGTGCCTTTTGCATAGTAAATTTTTTATAAACGTAATATAATTGCTCCATTTCCCCCATGCATTGAAACCAAAACAAGGCCATTTTTCAATTCACCTTTGCCAACCAGAGTTTGAGTACTGTGTAGAAAAAAATCCTCTCCCAGTTGGCGATAATGCAATCAAAATGGTTTTAAAATATCTAAATGTGATATTTCTATATCATTGTTTGCACAGAATATTCTGACTAAACAATCGACATAACTAGTGCTGGCTTTCGAGGTCTCATGCTTTATTAGGATATTTTTTAAAAGCCAAGGGGAACACTTTTGCGTACACAGGTTTTGGTGGCATTGGTCATTGGAGCGCCACACAGCCTGATCACCATTCAAGTACTCAGAGGGGTCTGCTACGGAGCGGTAGGGAATGCACCGGAGGTTGGCCGTTAAAAACTCGAGGTCTGGCGGCTGTGGATTTAAATGCCTTAGTTTTGTTAATGTGAGGTTTGGAGTTAGTTATTGAAAGAAATTAAAATACAAGTATAACTTTAGATAGATTGTACAGTATGGTACCTAATGAAATAATTCAATCCTCTCCAATTATTTTCAATGATTCACAAGATGACAGAGTAGTAGCTCTGTGGGTTTTCGAAAGATTGTTTTTATTATGAAAATACAAAACTTTAAAACATTTTTCAGAACATTTTTTTTGTCTTGAATATTGGATAATATTTTGATAATTTATGAAATAAAATCTCATTCAGAAAGAAGTGGTGTAGAGCTTAGAACAAATATTTTTGCATCAGTTTACTTTGCACTCACCATAAGAAAACAAATTAACTGTTTTGGTCTCATCAGGGGAATGATATTTTCAGATTTCTAAACACTCCTGTATGTATTATTCTTTTACAGCATAGAGTAGTAAAGTAATTTATTCATGTCATGTATGGGCTTGTCTCACAGTGGGTTGATCACCTGCTTGGCTTAATATCTTGATCCAGAGAAATACAGCCTTGTAGTGCTGGCCCTACACTGTAATGGTAAAAGGGAATTGGATAAGAAAGAAGAAGAAGAAGATGTATAGACTTGTAAATAATTGATAATTTTGTCACGCTGATTTTTATTTTTATTATACTCATCTGTTTTACGTGTCCAATCCTTAGTTGAATGTGGCCGAGGATGTCCTTGGACTGACAGTTCCCCAAATCAGCTGTGTGGTAGATCTCATTGTAGAAGAAGCCATTTTACTTGCAGAAAGTAGGTCATGTGACACAGATAAACAGAACAATCGTATCTTGAGCCACCGGATCAATCTGCTTTTGTTGTGTTTGAGTGACAATATGCAACGAGTGATTGGAGCGGTGAACCATTTGCATGAGATGTACACATCATCTGATGGGTGAGGCTTTGTATTGGTTTATACGATTTGAACATAAAGACTGAGCTTTATGCGAAATTAACTCTTTCAGGACCACCATCTTTCCCTTTTTACCAGCCATTTTTTTCAAGAAGCCTAAATCATGACCGGCATATACCGACCTCAATTTAGCTTACCTTTTTTTTTGTTTGCACCTATGGAAGTTATGTATCAAATTAATGGGAAATGGTTAGAGAATAGGAAAATATAAAGAAAAAGGCTCTAGATATTTTAGAAACCATCAAATGCCGATCAGACTTTTCAATGAATATTAATGTAGGAATCAATGTATCGGGCAGTGGTCTGGAAAGAGCTGAGCACTCAAATATAGTTTGTTGTGTGCTTTGAGACTGAGACTTATTTCGATTTTATTTTACTTCCCCATATTGGACTCATTATTACAATGTAATGGTATAGTGTAGTCTTTCCTGTATCATTATTTGGTCCATATTTTGTATCCATCATTATAATTATTGATGCTTATCTTTATCTTTCCATCCAATGATCCTTGAATGTATGTTTTGTTCATTGATTTCCCCATCCAGACTTAAAAGGGAAAACACTGTAAGTCTGGCTGTCCAGCTCTATCTACACTTTCCTTACATTCAATCCTGGATTCCAGAATCCTCAGCTTTATCAAGTCACATGATGGGATCTTCCCAACTGCAATCTCAAGTAAGTATATGATTATCTATTCGTTACACCTGATAACCTGCACCCTTGTCAGTCTGACGTGACAGCAGTAAGATCATAGATTGGATTTCTACTGGTCCCTGAATTTGCTCAGTCTTCATTTTTGCAGAACCATTTCATGGGACTTCAGATATCCAAGCATTTGCGAACCTCAGATCAAAATTTGAATACATTTTTCAGGTTGTTGATATAAGTTGATATATTTTTAACAAATCAGCCTGTAACTGCATTTATTGGAAGATATGGAGTTATTCAATAACTGTTAGCAGATCACATCATGAGATTTGACCCTAAATGATGAGTGGGGGTCCAGGTGGTTCAGGCATTGAATCCTACCAGTGATGAGTGGGGGTCCAGGGGGTCCAGGCATTGAATCCTACCAGTGATGAGTGGGGGTCCAGGGAGTCCAGGCATTGAATCCTACCAATGGAGAATTTGTTCTCTGAAATTTTTAAGAGTCATCAAGGAAATTATCTGAAATCTTCAAATATTGTCACAGGAGGATGTAAAATCCTTTGCATGCTACAGTGTTTTAAAACATTGTAACATCTAGAAGCTGGCATTGATAAACGAGCATTATTCATGTTTATAGCAGGTAGGCCCCCCCTACCATGGTTTGAATTCCGAATCCGATGACTATTCTATTATGAATATCAGATGATTACTAATTCAACCCATAAGAATATCGGTGTGGTTAAATCCAAATTCCATTGAGACGAGGTTAAACAGGAGGTGGTGTCGTTGAGATTTACTTGTGTTAATAAGGGCTTAAAACCATCAACTTTAAACTTTCTTATGGCTGTTGAGGGAATTTGAAAACCTGTTACAATTTGTAATAGCTCATTGAAATATTCTTATTTCTTATGTTTGCCCACAGATCCTTTGGGTATGAATCAAATGCTATTGACTTTGTTTTTTAATCCACAATGGATTTTTTAAACATTGAATCATTTTCGTTTGATTGATTTTTGTTGTGGTATCGTTTTTTATTGTTTGATTGGTTTATTTTCCAAAGATAAACATTGGATTAGAAGTCACACAATTAGATTTGATATGTGAAAAGGCAATTGAAGATGTAAAAACTCCCAAATGGGACAAAACAAAGAGACGCAGAACATTTCGGGTATAACCCTTCCTCAGCTAACAAGCAACAGAAAGGACAAAAAAATATTTAACACAATGATCTGATCCTTGGGGTTTTTTTCGCCAGAACTTTAGCAGATAAAATACTGAAACATGTTAGCGTTACAATAAATATGAAAGTCATACATCAAAATGCTATTTTTCTTTACTTAGAAATGAAATTACTCATGGTTACCATTGTCACGGGGGAAAGTCTATTTTATTTGAATACTTTGTTGTGTCTAGCTATATCTATAAGTCTTCTGTTTTTTTATCTTCCTCTTTTTCTCTTTCTTTTTCTCTATCTCTTTATCTCTCACTGCCTTCTTTCAGTGGCAAACAACTTTTATATTTCAATTATTTGAAATAAGTGAATCTGTTTGTTTTCTGTAATCAACATGTCCAAAATCGTAAAAATGATGTCATTTCATTTATTAAGTCACTTCAAAACATGTGAGAAACACCCTGATTCTATACAACTTTCACACACTTGTGTCATTCACTTTAAACCTTGCCTATTTTATCACAACTGATGATCTGCAATGATTTTGGTTTTACACAGATTGACGTCATCTCCCATCGTATGATAATTAGTCTGGGTCAAATCAAGGCAAGGACACAGGCAGACAAGGGCACAATGTATGACGCCAACATCGCTTGTCGTAAATTGGCAGCACATCACCCTGCAATCTTCCTAAGGTAGGAATAGGAGGGAAGCAAAGCGAATGAGTGGAAAACTCGTGATAGTTTCAAATATATATTTTAAAATCAAATTTGAAAAATGTTTAAAGAGTATGACTGATTTTTTATATTGAGATTTAAAGATTTTACTGATATGCCTGCTGTTATTTACCAGATCCATAGATTTTCCAGCAATGTGTTCAGCTATGCTGGACATAGGGCTGGGCGCAATGCTGCTTGGCGATAAAGTATTATAGATGACCAAAAAAAACAATCTTTTATCAAGTCGTAATATATATACATGTTAAAATGTCATAATAATGTTATATATGATTTATCAATGAACTCTATCAAACCATCTTACTTCACTATTGTCAATGGATGTAAGGAATTCTTTTCTTAAGCTGGAGAATAAGGCATGGCTGGGAAGGTGGATCGTATCAGGTTGTAATTTTTCTATTTGCACACGACAAGTGTTGTCTCTATCATCGGTACTTCTTTCTCCACTTTCCTTGAGTTGTTTTACAGATATCTGGGGGTTTAATTTGCTTGTCCTATATGATATTTATAGATCTGACAACCTCTGGGTTTTTTTTAAAGGGATTTTCTTGTTTTTTGGTCATTTCAAAACTTGTTAAATCACCTGTTTTTATTGAATTCTCCTGTTTTTTTACAATATTTTTTCCTCTTTCTCTCTGTTAATGTCATGGGGATTTTTCGTAGTCTTATCCTTTTTTACTTTGGTTAGGGTCAGCAGGCCTGTATTCAGTACAAAGTAAACAACTCTTTATTAAACTTGTATGGCCATTTGATAGTGGTGATGTACATAGTGCATCGTTCATGATGTCATACAAGGTTTTTGTCAAAAGAGATTGATCACCAACCTCTGAAAATTTCTAACCCATGGAAATTCTTGTGCACCTGTGTGAACAGTTTAGATTTTTTTGTGTTGATGATTATATTTTAAAGGGATATAGGATAAGACCACACTTACGACGACAAATCCTGATTGTCAGACCAGACGGACACGCCAAGAATGTGCTCAGACACAATAGGACAAGTTAATATGACGTCAGACTGCAGCATATGAGGGCAAACCATTTTTCATGAACTGTCGTTACTAGTGTGACTGAGCGCATTCTTGTCGGGCAAAGCTGGTCTGGTCTAAAACAATTTTTTAGTGTCAATCTATATCCTGCTTAATCTTTCATCTCCCAGACAACTCCCCCTCATCTCATCACAGTTGTCTGGCCAGACAGTCTTCTCCCTGGCCGAGTTGCGACAGACAAACCGTTTGCTTCTGTTCACAAACGTCCTGGGGCTGATGGAACTGTTACAGCCACAGCTCTTTGATCGGGAACACTTAGGGCTGGAAGACATCTTGGACTCATATTTTGCACTGCTGCAGGTGAGAGTGGGTCAAATGGATATCTTAGCTGATGGATTCTAAATGCAAATTACCTGTCTTTGAAGGCCTATAAATTTTTTTTTCTGCATAAGAGATCAAGAAAATTTCACACAGAATCCTTCAATTTTTTTCCAAGCAAAATGGCAAAATGTACTTTTTTGTTTGTTTTGTGCCTTGTATTACTCTTAGAAGGTGATAAAACAGTGTTACAGTATCACATGTGAAAGTCTTTTTAAAGGGGTATACCCTGCCTTAAGAGTCTTGTAGCTCATGGGGTGGGTGTTTTGGTTTTGGTAGTAAGAAGTGGGCAAGTGACAATTTGTCAGTTTTGGGATAGGATTCTGGTCTGTGGCACATTACTTTCCCATCTCTCAGAGTTGAAAGCTGGTAGCCATTTTTACACCTGGGTCTAGTGAGGCAATTGGAAAGAAAGCTGTTTTCATGGGAAAAAAGCGCCTGAAGTTGGACGAACCCATGATGTTTGCCATGGAGATCTGCTGTTAGATAGGTGTTGCCACCTTACCTTCAAAGGAATCAATGATATATTATATACTGTTTTATTTTAAGTGTTTTAGGTTTTTTTTTTCATGACCTCATTCAATAACAAATTTTGTTTGTTTGATCGAACCCCATTAATACCACACAAAGCAGTGTTGGGGCCAACCCCATGTTCAGCCATAAAAGAT
>JARBEQ010263853.1:0-10290 GCA_030265355.1 Tritonia tetraquetra
TATACATTGTAAAGCGCATAGAGCATGATGAAATTCGTGGATATGCGCTATATAAGTGCTATTCTTTACTTTACTTTATGAGGCTGGATTTCTCTGGATCAAGATATTAAGCCAAGCAGGTGATCAACCCACAGTCTCAAGAACTGAAATCATTCTGAAGTCATCAAATGAAGTTGAAAACTCATGAAAGTGGCTTCTGATTTTGTTGCTTGCTGTGTTGTCCATCCATCATAGAGTCATATAATTACATTTAAAAGACAAATATACTAAATCAATCTTTGTAGTTAAAATTAGACTTTGAACTCACTATTCTGCTAAATATTGAACGATGCTATTTCAAACTTTATCAGGGTCAAAATGAACAGCATGAATAAACGGGATGATGAAACTAACCACCAATAATTTCACGTTTTCAGGCCAAGGCAGTCAGTGCATGGCGTCTAGATAGATATCTCTAGACTCTATTACATTTCTTTTCAGACAATTTCTTCACTTGAATAAACCGGGTGTTAATCGTGATTTAAGCAATCAATAGACTCATTATCAGACAAAGCTGTCTGTATTCTGACAGAAAAGCAAATTAACACACAAAAAGAGTTTTCTTACCCGG
Source organism: Tritonia tetraquetra (assembly GCA_030265355.1). Lineage (NCBI taxonomy): Eukaryota > Metazoa > Mollusca > Gastropoda > Nudibranchia > Tritoniidae > Tritonia > Tritonia tetraquetra. The sequence continues at coordinate 611 of JARBEQ010263853.1, forward strand.
CTTATGAACCACAAACTCAGCTCGATAGAATCTTACTTTCGCTTTTCTTCTTGTGTTGCTGCGCAAACAGGAAATTCGTCCTTCCATAGGCAAGGGAGATCACTAACACGACCGCATAATTTGTTGTGATTAGAGATCGGAGTGTGTGTAGAAGATAAATATAATTGTTTTTTTTTACCACACTCGTTTTATCATCTCTTTGACTGAAGGTGAGTGGCTAACTTAACCGTTAACTTCCACAATTAGAAACTTCTTCTGAGTTTTACGTACCATCGATTTATGTTTAAAACCGCCGACCAATTATTGGGTTTTACAGCAGACATCAGTGAATTATATTTTCATGCTGTAACATGTTTCAAACGTTGAATATTATTATTTTTTTGTCCCTAAAAAATGAAACAATATATTGATTACCATGCCAGAGGTATTTCTCATAAAATTGCCATTGAAATGGAGAGTAAATAAGTCAAAGATCAATTGCAAGAAATCAGACCATAACCTGATAAAAAATTGAAGCTGTGCTGCATTGACATTTAATCATTTAAGAATCGGAGTGGCTATTTTCACCGTACTTTTCTAAGTCCAAATACAATTTAAAAAATTGATATTTTCGTTACTTGTTGACCGTTTTAGATGAAATAAAGTTTGTTGTTTTTGTTTTTGTAAGCTCTGTCTGAATGTAGTATATCTGCCATTTGAAAAAAAACCAGTTAATTGATTTTTCAATATTTGTCATGTAATACTCTAGAATTCATGTGTTGTTTTTTTTACTAAATATCATGTATAGACCCCCCCGTCTAGAACACTGGTGGCTACTTTTAAAATAAAGTTCTTTAACTAGGATTTTGTTTTATGCTTTTTCACCTTCAATTTGAATGTTTCAATAATAGTCAGAACAATTAATTTCAATTATTAATTCAATGTACGGTGAAAATAGCCTGTCCAGCTATTATCACCGTACAATGAAAATAGCATCGTCCTTTAAGAATAGCTAAGATGCCAATAGATAAACTTGAGTCATACATTAAAAACGTGTTCGAGAAGAAGATACATTAAACCAAACTTGAAATTTGTCTTATTTTTCAGGGCAATCATGCCCCTCGGATTGTTTGGTAACAAGTTTTCACCCAAGAAAGTTCCTCCACGGCGAGCACAATCACTGTCAAATCTTGACGCCACAGACTGCAAGAATGATTTTGCTCTTGACTACGGAGCTGTCAAAGTCAGTCTTGGTGGCAACGATGTTTCATTCGAAAATGGCATTTGGGTGAATGGTAAGACTTGAATCTCAAGTATTCAAAGTAAAGACAGATTCACATTCTATGGTGATAAATGGAAATGAAAAATCTTCTAATGTTCCACTTTTGTTATTTTCTTGTTTGATTGTTTGTTTGATCAAATCCCATTTATAATGCAGACCAGTGTTGGGGCCAACCCTACTTTCATTCTGGAAAGGCACACAACCACCAAGCGTGGCTGAACACAGGGTTGGAAATGCTGTGGATAAAAGAATTTAAGCAGGTGATCAGCCCACTGTGTCCATAACTCTTTATTGACAATCATAAGCAAGGGCAATAAACAAATGAATGTAGCCCTTGTGCTCACCCCTCTGCTATATATAAGAACTGGGAGAATTTGCCACTTTGGGCAGTTGTTATTTTCAAATAACTTAATGACAGCATCTCTACTGTTAGATACATACTGGTACAGACATTTAATTTGACCATTATGATTGAGTGATAATTCCCTGATCCCTAGAGTTTCATCTTTGTTTAGCTAAGCTTTATTATGATCTTTATCTTTCACAATAGATTAGGGACTAGGTTTGCAATGAGACTTCTCTCTAATTTTGTTATTTATTCTTAGCTGCCAACTGTTACGATAAAATTGTACTTAATACGATTTGGCCTTCTGGAGAGAAAGAGAAAGGTCTTGAATTTTAGAGTAAAATCGGAAAAAACAGATTTTTGAAGGAAAATACTCGGATTTTAGCTCATTTTTTCTCATTTTAGGGTTACGATTTTCGTGTCGAGACGTTACGAGCGATTAGAACTTATTTTCTGCGAAATCACAAATTTACCGGATGTATCGGGACTATTTTATCGTCAGTGAAAAGAATGCGTACTGTAGTATAGAGTTGTATCGATGCTCGGATGATTTACAATATCATTTTTGTTGAACAACTGCTACTACTACTATCTATATTATCTATTTACTTTGTACTCTGTGAATTCGATACAAGAATCGGAAGTAATTCCGTATGGATCTCACTCAAAGATTTCGCTCGATCTCGCTGGTGCTTCAGCTTCCCCGTTAAGTTTAGTGCCTATCTGAACAATCACTGAAAGTACAAATACAAACACAAAGCCACACAAAAAACGAGGATGATGTTATGACAATGTATACAATGGTATTTGGTCTGGCAAAACAATTCAGAGATCTTATTTTATAGCAGGCTAATTGAAATTTCATGTCATATAATAATACATATTAAATCACCATGGTACATAAAATTTGTGGAAAATTCATTGTTGGTCTTGGATTTTTTCATAAATTTTGAGTGAGAACCCTGAAACCAGCATTATGCTGTAAACAAACATCTTAAAACGGGGTAGCTGTAGTGTTGTATTGTAATTAAACTTCAAACGTGTTGAAGAAGAAGGTAGACAGTATGCTGAATATGACGTTGATTATGGCTCTAAGTGACAGACCTTGTATGGGAGTCTGTTTTTGCTTTCTGAAAAGTTGGCAGCTATGTTTATTTCTATAATGCACTCACTACTGAGTTGTCAAACATCTTCAGGAATATGCATTTATTCATCATAGTTTGATTTGTCTTTTTTGATCACTCTACTATTTCAAGGAAGTTCTGTATAGGGTTCTATTGTTCACCAACTTTCCCTTTTTGTACTTTCTATAGACGTGGGCGGAGGAGCAAGCCATAAAGAAGTTACCAAACTGCGCAGAGCCAATCAGTCATTGCATGAGGAAAATAATTTCCTGAAACTGAAGATTGACATTCTGCTTGATATGGTGAGTAGGGGTCACATAATTTTTCTTCATTATCGTTACTGCATATACTGGTCTACTTAACCCCCGTACTTCGTCCCTCCCACTTAGCCCTCACTATTGAACGATGACCTATTTTCATGCTGTGCAGGCTTCCCCAGCCGTCAATGGGAATAACACATTCCTACCAGTGTGAGTGCCGCTGGGGTTTGTTACAGTACTTACAGTTCAAAAGGGGAAAATGTACCAAATATTTCATTTTTTTCCCCCAGTTATTTTGAAAAGTATTTTTTTAAAAATAATTTATTGTTCAAATATTAATTTGTATACAGTGGGCTGATCACCTGCTTGCCTTAGCTACCTGATCCAGCTCTGTTCAGCAATGCTGGACATGGAGCTGGCCACAAAACTCCTTGGGGGTATAATGTGGTTCGGATAACAAAACATTAATTTGTAACATAGTGCTATTTGAGACATCATAAAGACGCGTTGCACATGATTATATGGATAACGATGTTCTCAAACCCCTCTCGATTTTTAAAGTCTAAAACGTCTTGTTTTCACTATAATTTAATTGGTAGACTATTCTGGTGTTGGTTAATTTCATCATCCATCATCTGTGACTTAGAGATGAGAAAATGGGCACACTTCACACTGAGCGTGGGATCATTGTTATGGGACCTGCTGTCAAAGTAGGGAGCAGAAAGACGTTTTTGAGGAACATAAATACGGTACAGGCAGGACGAGAGTTAAAATAACCTCTCTCTTACTAAACTCTCTTTTAAGATAAACTCTTGACCAGGACCCGATTTTTTAAAAAGAAGTATTTTAATTTTCATTAAATCTTTTTAACAAATGTTGATGTTATTCAATCTGTGCTGTCATTCTCACTCAAGGAAAGTTTTAATTGTAAGTAAAATAGTGTGTCACTTTGTGTAACATGAACATGATCCAATTAAAAGAGGAGGCATAAAAACACATTTAGAAAATTCATGAATCTTTTTATCTATTTCCCAGTTAGCGGAAACATCGGCTGTGTCCCATTTCCATGAGAATGAAGTCAAACAATTACGAGAAGCAAAACAAGTGTCCAAGAAAAGATAGAGGATGAATGGGCGAACATTTCTGTCTGGTTGTGGATTGATGTATCGCATGATTTTAATGTTTTATTTTTTTCACATTTCTTGTTGTGGTACGAGGAATTGATGGATGTAGTTGAATCTTCAAGCAGCTATAGATCTTGTTGGATTTTTTAAAAACCTACTTATTTTTGTCACCCCCATTTAACACAATGTACAAGGTATACCTTGTACGATTGATTCATATAATTATAATCATTACTCCACAAAATGTCACTACGGTTAAATGTAAATGTAAATTCTTTTTTGAAATGGAAATAATTGTACATACCTACACTTTTTTCCTATAATTAAAAAAAAAATCAAATTTACATGATTTTTTTCCCCTTACAATTTACAATGTACAAAGATTATACCATGTAAAATTCACAAAAAAAGTGTTGTTTAGTTTTTTAAAGGTTTTACACATGTATAACTGTATTCTTGCCTGTTTTTGTGAGGTTTTTTTTTACTCTAATTACCTTTTTTCCACAATTTTGTCTTTTTTATTTGGCCTGAGAGTACTTTTTTAAAACTATGTCCTCTAGCCTTCCCAAATTTGTGGCCATAATCGCCAGAGTGAAGACCAAGTAGCTGACTCACGGTTGTATTTAAAGTCCAAACAAAATGATCGAGACTTGTATGGATTAGGGAACTGGATTTGGGACAGGTTACATGAATAAATCAGAAAGTGGCCATTTTTCCAATGTCTTCATAGTTGAGGGCAACAGCAATGTGTTAACTGGTCTTTTTATGATTAATACTGTTCAATGTATTGCCACTGGTGCCAATAAAGGATGATGAACACAGTGGGGCAGATCTCCCGCTTGTCTGATATACTTGGATCTATAGCATTTCCAGCTTTATGTTGGCTGGGATGCCTCCATTGCAATATGTGTGCCAAGTGGGGTGGAACTTAAAGCTGGCACCAACACTACATTGCAGAAATAATGGGGCTTGATCAAAACAACATGCAGAACTGAGGTGCTGTGAATGACACCAAAGAGGAACAAACCAGTATGATGTTTAATTAACTTTGTTATGTGAGCAAACCACACTGACATTTATATGACAAACCTACAAGTATAGTAAATTAAATTAGGGGAGAAGGCTCTGTCTCTGGCTAGGCGGTGTTGTCTTACGCGCGCTGGTGTGGGTTCCATTTCCACTGTCGACATTCCACTGTTCTTCTATGGAAATGTCCAGGCAACTTTCAACCCTGCTCATATATGGGAGTATCTTGTGTGCGTTTTTAATGACCGAAATGGATCTGGCCCCGACACAATGGGGTTCCATCAAACAAACAAACAAATGTACATCTTGAAAAATAAACTCAGACCACTAAACCACAGTCCAAAAAGTGAAAAGAATCAATTATTTATTTACAGTCAATGCAAGCAACATTATCAATGTTCCTTAATATGATCACAGATTAGGAACAATAGCTGACAATTTAAAAAAAAAGTCATTTATATAGATCTTGTCTCTGTAACAAGTTTGAACACACATGAAATAGACCCATAAATACACAGACACCATGCCAATCCTATGTTGGATTTCTGGGACACTTTGGTCTTTTGTGACCTGAAAAATAAATAAAAATAAAAATCTTAAATCATAATCATTGTTCATATTTCTCATCAGTATATAATCTCAGAATACCTTCATTGTATCAGATACACTATGCATTCATCAAAACCCTATTCAATATAACTATTAACCGAGCCAACAAATCACCATCTGACATAGACAAATTATTTGGTTTCTTTCACATGTTCTTCAATCCTAGATTTTGTGATGGAGTTGCACTGTTTCAGATATGCCCATAAAATAAAAATAGAACACTTCTACAGGACATATAACCTCATTAAATGCATGCCCTACATATTGCACATAAAACACTGGTCTTTGAGATCACTAAACTCTTAACTGAAGGCTAGGTGGCCATATTGGTTGAGCCAGCAGATTTCCATGGCGAGGGTCATGAGTTTCAAGTCCAGGCTTCTCTTGTTTGTCATATTACACTCCCACATGAGTAGTCTCCCCTTGAGTAAACCATATAGTGAGCAGCCCACTTCCCCCCAACAAACTTTTCACTCTGGACAACAGTTTGTTTGATCAAACCCCATTAATACTGCAATGCAGTGTTGGGGCAAGTCCTATCTTCAGTCATGAAAGGCGCACAAGATATCTGCCATTATGAACGCAGGCACCCCAGAAATCAAACGTGCCTGAACACAGAGCCGGAAATGCTATGGATCAAAGAATTTCAGAGAAGCAGATGATCAGCCCACTCTCTGGACAACAATGACGTTACTAAAATGGTACATTTTTGTCCTCAATGCAGCCTTACCTGGCATTCCACACAAACTGCAGGTCGGAGGATTACGTTTCTTTGGCTGGCCTGTTGTATTCCCATTAGAAGGTCTTTTCTTGTTTCCAGATTGACTCGCTTCATTCCTAGCTTGCCATGTCTGGGGTGTTGGAACTGGCATACATGGGAAAATAAAAAATTGATAATGTATTTCATAGGATTAATAATTTCCATTTCTAGGGTATAAATTATTTACATTATGTACCAACAACAAAAATTATGAAAGTGTCAACAAAATAAAATTAAAAGTGGAGGTTATCAATTTTACACCCCTTTCCATGCATCATTTCCTGTTTTTGTACATTTCTGATAAACTTGAACTTGCATGGCCAGAAAAAAAAGCCTTTTAACATTGCTAGGTACATGTCATATTCGCCACTTGTGGGTGTTTTTTACCCACTGACTTTTAAAGAGTGACACTCAAATTACCCCATCGCCACTCGCAGGTGTTTTTGACCCATGTGACCCCTATTATTCAAATTTCCAGCGGTAGGTTCTTTCAATTTCAAGATGTCATTTTTCTCGATATTCTAATATGGGAGCATACGAAAAAATGAAAAACTATACATATATTAATTTTTTTTTGGCCTCTGCACACGTCAGTGGGTAAAAAACACCCACAAGTGGCCAAGTAAAGCAATGCTCATGGGGATACAAAAAAATATAATATAAAATGATCATTGTTAAAAAAAACCAAAAAAAAACCCCAAAAAACCCAGGTACACAGGTAGAAGAATGAAATGATGGAGTTTCAAGGGGATATCTATTCATTTAAAGACAGCGAGTAAATATGTAACCAGGTGAGTATTTTTTACCCGCGAGTGGTGGTAAAGGGGATTTAGACCGCAGACCTCTGGTTCTGTGGGGGAGTGCCCTACCACTGTGTCACAGGAGTCCTATCTAGGCTAAATCCTTTCATCTAGTTGGGAGGAAGTCTGCGTATACAATTACATGCTGATGTCTAATCCACAGATGTATGTAAACTCTTGCAAAAACAAGAGAGAGAGAGTTACCTTTGTTTTCCTCATCTCCCCACTTGAAGAAATTACATGACTGGTCTCGTGGTTTGGAGCATCCGTAGAAAGGACGACCTACATTGGGGCCATTTTTCATTACTGTCAAACTGAGAAAGAAAGCGCAAATCAAGAATCAGACATCAGGATACAATGAAAAAAGAATCTGTATAATATCTGAATGGACCGTTTCCATTTCATCTGCTTTTACTTTTTATTTTACCAATGCTACTCTCAATCTGATTTTTCCTCTTTCAATATTTCTGTGTTTATGAGGTCCCAGTGTCGCAGAGGTACAGTTCTTGCCTCTGAAGCGAAAGGTACCGGGTTCGATTCCTGGCAGCGACACTGTCGGGTATTTTTCTCCTTGAAACTCTGAAAAAACCTATATGCCACTGCCCTGAACCTATTCAGGTAGGTGGGATCAAAGAATCTAGTCCTATCGGAGACGGATGATAAACTTGGAGGTCCTGTGTGCACGTCGCACACGTTAAAGAACATTTGGCAATTGAAAATCGATAAGAGTAGGCCGAAAGGACGCTGTCCGGTGCAAATTAATTCCTACCACAAAGGTTACAGTGGGTTGATCACCTGCTTGGCTTAATATCTTGATCCACAGAAATCCAGCCCCATAATGCTGGCCCTACACTGTAATGGTAAAAGGGGACTGGATACGAAAGAAATAATATTTCTGTGTCGTGTTCAATAACTATTACCTCATAGATTTCTGTATTCACCTCCAATTGCCGTCATAGTATGATTTCGACTGGTCGAATTTGGCATAAAAAGTGCCCTTTTACTTTCATCACAAAAAAAGTTGTCAACGATTTGTTTCCTTATGTTTCTCCCTTGAAATTCAGGCCATTAAATATTTACATCACATTCATTCAACCAGACATTGTATGTGAGAATAAGGCTGAACAAGCACAGAGATTGATTTTGGAATGAATCTTCAGTAACGAAATCAATGAAATCCTGAGAGGAAATGAGGTCATAAGGAAAAATGCGATAATAATCTGCACTCAATGGGAGACAATTTCCTGCTCTATACTAGAGAACAACTGACTATTCCAATACTCATTTGAGACAATTCATACTCTCTTCTTTCAGTCACAGGTTTGTACAAGGATTAAACACAGTTCTTACACAAACATGTGAGGTCAGAATTCCTCAAAGGGAATCGTGTGTATGTACCTATGATTAATGAAATCATCTGTTACCTTTTAGCAGGCAGTCCACATGAACACACCACTTCATCTACATCTGACTGGTCAGTGAAGGAATTGCTGTTTAAAGCTGGTCTAACATTGGACATTGAACTGTGAGATCCCCTGTCATTGGGAACTCGTGGAAATGTTGAGGTAGAAGTTCTGTGAAAAATAAAGACACAGCCATATAGAAAAAAAAATAAAAATCCTATAATTGATTCTTGATGATCCTGATATTCTGAAAAGTTCTAAAGTTTAAAAGCCCTTTTTAAACACATAAAGGTTAAAGGTGGTCCAATAGAATTTGAGAAGATTCCACGTGAATCTCCAGGGCAGAGCCTTGAAAGGTCCAGAGAAAATAATTTTGCACCAGGTGGGACTTGAACACGGTCCTCCGCGCTCCAAAGTCGAGTGGCATGACCACTGAGCCACGGGCGTCCTCATCCTGATATTCAATCATCGACTAGACTCTACCTAGGCTGACTCAACTGACTGGAAATCTTGTCTGTGTTAGGTAATCGTGTTATTCAAGACTAGACTAGCCTGGGATGACTGCAAATACCAACAATTGCATAGGAGAGGCTAGTCAACAATTTGATGTCACATCATATCAATAACATCATGTACATACAATAAAACTAAACCATTGAGAGAAACCGGCAGTGATGAATTAAAGCGAGAGAAGGGATATATAGACTCACTGATTTCCTTGGCCTTGATCATTTTCATCCGCCCACAAAAAGAAATTACACTTGTCATCACCTTGACTGAAGCATTTATAAAATTGTCGGCCTGGAGAACGGAAAGTAACAAGTTAGTCAGGGTTTAGGGTGGAAGTATGTGTTTGAGGACACACTCGCCTACACCTATTTTCGTGTTTTTTGTTTTGTGTTCTTTGTCTGTTAGCTGAAAGAAGGGCGTTGTGGCCCGAAACGTTCTACGTCCCTGTGTTCTGTCC
>JARBEQ010263864.1:0-10288 GCA_030265355.1 Tritonia tetraquetra
AGAGAGAGAGAGAGAGAGAGAGAGAGAGAGAGAGAGAGAGAGAGAGAGAGAGAGAGAGAGAGAGAGAGAGAGGAATTACGAATTCGAGGGATAGCAAAAGGAGAAAAGAATAGAAGAAGGGAATACAAGAACAAAATCTAAATAAAAAGCACACGGGGCGCCGGTTGTCGAACGGATAGCACATTGAACCGGTCAGCTTGGTCAAGCTACATTGATCGTGATCAGTGTCTGGACGGGTGACCACTCGGCCGCTGTGCCCTTAACTTGGATAAGGCACTTAACCCTGCTTACCTCACTTGACTCAGGTGTAAATGAGTACCCGGCCGAGGGCAGTGAACGATCTTGTCAGAATGCTCGCACTGTATACTCCTCACGGAGCTGAGAAGGATACAGGAGTGGATATGGCCTGCCGGGGATAAACTATACATTGTAAAGGGCAAAGAGCATGATGAACTTCGTGCATATGCGCTATATAAATGCCATACTTTACTTCACTTTAAAAACACTTGCCATTGTTAAAGTTAGATGTATCCAGTTGACTTATCAAGTTGGTATGGTCCGTGCCGAGGGTCCAAAATCAAAACCTTTTAACCACTAGACATCTCCAACTCACTGCCGACAGGTGAGCAGGACTTTCTCTATTCTTTTCAATTGTTTCTGGCTTTCTATTTACTAGAATCATAATTAGTATTGAAAAGACCGTGGACTGTATTCAACTCTTGTTGGTGGTGATGGTGAAGGAGGAGATGGAGATGGTGATAGTGGTGATATTTCAAATTTAACTGTGCCATTTCGACAACAAACATTTTTCTTCTAGCAATCTAATACTTATGCCAAAATGCGTGCACACTATTAAACGCGTTCCAAATAAATGCGCACTGATAGTATCCCGTATAAAACACGCGATCTTGTTCTAAAACATGGAATCTGAAGCGTTCATTTCGAATGTTAAATCGAAATATGAAAAGCAATAAATTACGTAGAGCTCTTTTATATTATCCCCATAAATCACACCAAGTCGAGTTATATGCGGTGAGTGAGCATACTTTTAGAATTTTAGAGCCCACCCCGACAAAACGTTTTCTGGTATAAGTTTCACGCTAGCTCCATTATAACATGTTGATATTATTCATGCTGCTATTGCAGTGGTTGTCGCTATTGTAAAAGTGAATTAAATGTTTCAAGAAAGAAATCCAAGTGAGCTGAGCGGACCAAATCGTGTCAAAAGCACCACAAACAAACAAACAAACAAACAAACAAACAGAAACCCATCAGTGGGGTTTTCTTTTCAGAAAAATCATTACAATTTTCGTGGTTGATTACATTATCATTTTTGTGATAATTTTTTTTAAAAAGATTTTATTTCAATATAATTATCCTCTGTCTATAATAATATAATGTGTAAGTTAACTGGGGGATGGGGTTGATTTAAACCAAAAAAAAGTATGGTTCTGAAAAAGCCACGACAGGCACGGTAGACGCCCATAATTGTTGGTCTCAGGGGAATGTATTAAAGTGCCAGAGCTGGGAATGTGGTCCAGCTTCAATGAAGATATAAAACAAGACATATTATAACGCCAAATCTCTTGCGTTCCATAGTGTAATCAGTAGTATACATCAATGGAATAACCCTAGAATGAACACGGGTTTCCAATCGACGAATAATCTGACAATAAAATGAAATTTCCAGAGCCCGTTTGATTAACTTCATACCTCAAACAAATATACCAGTGTTTAATCATTCATCGCTATATCTGACGATTCACCAACCATAAACAGGACACACGCCATTCTGATGGCCAAAACACAATAACATATATCATAACTGTCTTGTTATTATGCACACGTGTCCCTGTATTGTTGTTAAACAGCATCAGGCGCATCTGTGATCGCAAAATGGAGAACACGCACCAAATTATGGTGATATTATTATTAGACATTTGACTTGCTGGAGCGGAAGAATCAGTTATGACGTTTTTGTCATTGATTCACTAAATGACGTCATTCCGGTTGTATATAAAGGAAACTTTGAAGTCTAACCTAAGTGTCCATAAACGGGGTTTCTTCAAACACTGCCTTGAATCTGCATTCTCACTGAAGCCTAAATTATCAAGAAACGTTGTGGTCGTACAAAATCCAAATCCAAAATTTAGACAGGGAAATAATTCGAGGTACCTCAAACGACCACCAAAAACGGACAAGAAAAACAAGAGAATTGAAAACAGAATACGATAGCCAACGAAAGGTCATTCTGCTCACTGGGGGGAACGTGGATTACGGGCACCTGTCCCCACAATAAACACTCACGTGTGCACGTGAACGCTCACACAATCGCAGTGTATACCTCCCCACACTGTTATTCCTTCCTCATTGCTCCTCCTCCCCCTCCCCTTTTCCGACCTCCCCCGCAGCTTGTCTCCCCTTTATATCTTGCCCTGGGACCTTAAATTCCACTTGTAATAAGTTGTAAACCTCTTGCACAGCCAAGGACATTGTTAGTGTTCTTGTCTATATCCATTATTGTCTATGAGTGTATAAACACTTTTAAGGATGTACACAAGTCACAGAGTGGGGGCAGGCTGACCCAGACTTGGTTCTTGAGACACAGACGCCAAGTGAATCTTTCCTGTAATAGAGTTACCCCCCAAACACAGAAACTTCACTCCATGTACCTTGGGCAAGTAAATTATAGGGCCACGACGGTAACGTCCTGTCTACGAGGTGGGACATCGTCACCAGTCGGCTCGAGGAAACGAAAAATCAGAAAAGCTGTATGGATGAAATGCTATGAAACTTGTTTTACACGACGTGTTATTAGGTACCGTATTATTTAGTTTACAAACAAAATTGACGATTGCTGATCATAAATTGTTTTGTTATCCAAACCACATTATACCCCCAAAAGAGTGTTGTGGCCAGCTCCATGTCCAAAATTGCTGAACACAGAGCTGGAAGAACTCTGGATCAGATAGATAAGGCAAGCAGGTGATCAGCCCACTGTACCCCGAACCTGTAATGGCAAAATAAGCGTCACATTTTTAGGTGTTGCCCAAGTTTTGGCCATAACAATATTTACTGTTGCCTTGGTGGTAAACCCCTCAGCTGTAAGGAAACTGAGCAGATCCTGCCACATTAGGCGTCTGATCATAAATAAGATACTTAAGCATATTTCAAGTCTTTGTTTCTCTGTTGTAAAGAGCTGTTGTAGCAGGTCGTCTGTCTTTTTACCTTTAAGTGTGTTTACATCCATTACACTAAATCGGATTGTGAACTTTTATATTTGCTTTGATGTAGCTAGGGACTTTTTGGTAGTTATGACAAAGCGTTGGGCATATGCTTAGCATTGGTCGATGTACAAACTACACAAAAGCACGTATAGGTTGACTCGAGTACCCTTTCTAATGGACTACAGGCACAGAGTTTACAAATATTTATACTCACAGAGGACCAAATAGCCCCCAAGCGGAACAAGGGCAGGGGTGGCGGCCAGAGTAGAAAAAAGACACGCCATAGTTCAAAGGGACGTTAGAAACACAGTGTCCGGTTTTACCATTAATAAAAAAACGGCGCTGGTTGTCGGCTCTACATCATGGGGTTCATACTCAGGGGCTTAAAAGTCAATAAAAAATGACTACGTTTAAAGAAAATAGTGCTACTTGTTTTTAGTAACCTTTTTTCAACAAACAGCGGGGTTTAAAAAAATGATGATAATATGGAAAACACACCTGCTACCAACACCAGGAAACTATTTTCCCTTCTTTTCTACTGCGGTACAATTAAAACGATTTCTTTGTTTCGATAACTCTTACCGCCTGAACGAATTACCGTGAACGAGATGGACGATTTAGGAAGCATTAAAGTGTCTGGAAAACCGATTCTTCCACACTCGAAAACTTGACTCGGACATGCGCGGAATGACTCCAACAACATACGCCAAAGGTTTACAGGTTGAACGGAAGGAACGGGAAAAGGCGACTTGATACAAGTTTTTGTCACGGAAAGTAAATACGTTACTTTTCCCTATGCGAAAAACAAATAAACATACGATAGTTGCCAGTGATACAAACTCAATAGTTTTAAGTCTATAAAAAAAAAGAATTAAAGATAGCTCTGAAGAATTCCCCAAAAAAAATCAAATTTATTCCAAGAAAACCAACACAAAAATGCTTTAGAGGAAAAGGGATGAAACATTTTAGCAATAGTCACCAGAAACGAAACTCCAGCGGAAAGACGAATTATCTGCTGTGATCTCCAACTCGTTGAAAAGTTGAGGAATGCATAAAGGGCGAAAAAGACAATCCAAGTAATTATTATCTTTTTCGTTAAAAGTTCCACACAGTGGGCTGATCACCTGCTGGTCTGAAATTCTTTGATCCATAGAATTTCCGGCTCGGTGTTCAGTCGTGTTTGGTGGACGGGGTACCTGCATTTATGGCGGGTATCTGCTGTGTGCCTTTCATGGCTGAACATAGGGCTGGCCACAACACTGCACTGCTGTATTAATGGGGTTCAATCAAACATACAAACAACTTATTAAGTCCCTTTTTTTTATGGCATCACAATTTTTTAAAGAAAATATTTTGGATGTATTCAAAACATAAATGCCATCATCCCACCGTAATAGTAAGACCATATTATTGTGGTAAAAGTAGCGACCATAAGTCGTGACTTGATGTTTTCGATTTTCACATGCCTTGAAATATTCAACGTGCTCATCGACGCGGGACCTCTTGCTTGTTACGCCCAACCCGAGCTGGCTAGAACCCTGATTTCACAACCAGGAGAATTGCATCGTTGTGAATGGGATTACCGTATCGCACAGCCAATACCCCCTTTTTAATTTAATTTCTTTTTTTCTTTCTTACTTAGCAAAGGATTCGAAATTTGCCCCGCTGCGTGAGTGGAAGACAGCTGATTCACCAGCAACCATTTCCAAATATCAATCAACTTGTCAAACCCGTAATATTCCTATGATTAAGAATAATGACGATCATTTTAGTTATCTTCAATGAATCTCTCTCTCTCTCTCTCTCTCACATGTCTCTTCCCACATGTCTAATGATCCTTGGAGATATTGAAAGCCTACCGGATCTCACTCAATTTCAAGTGCTCAATCAACCACACTAACATTTCCATTGTGCTGTTTGTGGCCATCAGCATAACGCCCCTTTTCCAGCGTTATGATCGTTAATCAAGAGTTCTTTTCAATGTATTTTTCATTTATAGTCGCCTTTCAACAAGTTTTGTTATCATCTTCATTTCCCTTTCAATATTCATTAAATCAATTCATCCGCGTCTTTGTCAATTTAAACATCATCAACCTCAATTTTCAAGAACAGAAACGGCTTTTGTTGAATCAAGGATATGAAAAATTGTATTGGTCATAATACAAACACAGAGAAAACGATCATCAAAATCACCCCGCTCTCGTAACCCACTAAGTAATAATAATAATGATATGTATCTCTGTTTTAGCTCATGACTTAGTTTAAATGCAGCCAATAAAAAAGAATAATATAGCCTATGGATAAACGAAATGAGATAAAGAGCTTGAATGGTCCTGTCATTCTAGGAAATAGTGATGTAATATTGGGTTAATAAAATAAGGTACCCTAGAAGAAGCGGTGTCTTACCAACCGCCACACACGGTTTTTACAAGCGAAGCATTTCAATAATTATCTATTTCAAAGAGATCTGGTGTAACAACCTTCTTCTTCTTTATCAATAACCTTTTAGTACCTTTCGGTGTAAGGTTTATGCATGATACACACACTTTCGCCATTGATCCATATTCAGTGACATCCTCTTTCCATATTCTACAAGCCTAAATCCCCTCTTTTTTATTATTTCTGAAACTGCATCCTGTAACAACCAATATCAGAATACGATGTGACGTCACGGGTTGATATGGACACAGAAGTAAACAAGCCATAAATACCAAGGGGGGATAGGGATCATTTAAATTTATTGTGTTATACACTGTATGGAAATAAAGATCCACTTCTAAATTATCAAAAAAAATACTGCTTGTACTTAACATACGATATTGATTTTGACCTCGTATACTAAAAAAGGGCAGACTTTTTTTATTGCATAATCTTTAAAAAATTGATCTGGTTTTCCGCAATGTACAGAATGATAAGAACTATTTCTTGATTAAATCACCACTGCACTTGTATCGAACATGACTCTGACTAAACGCAACCTTAAGATATTTACAGCATAACCAGCCCCGTCCCGACTAATAACAATCATAATGGAAAAACAAGGTGCAGGATACTTTGTTTCAAAACGCAATAAATTGGCAACCATGTGTTAAAGTTTACGTTCAGCTGTCATCAATTTTTCGTCTTCTCTCTTCCTTCTTTTTTTTTTCATTTTACTTCCCCCCCCCTGTAACTTTTGAAATGGCTCCACATCCTCACCTTTACGTGGTGGAAGTGAACATAAACACGTAAATAGATGAAAAGATGGCCAGCTGTGGAAATGAATGGAATCGTGGTGAGTTGCAGACCATCTGTTTATACTGTCATCAATACATTATCTCCCTTGGAGCTTTCAAAACTACTTTTCTCTCTTCGTCCGTTTCCATTTCCACCACTACCACCACCACCACCACCACCACCACCACCACCACCACCACCACCACTGATATTTTGGTCACAGGTCTTTTCTTTAAATCTAACACACGCACACCAACAGCTAAACAAACGCACACAGTCATAAGCGCAAAAACACAAACAAAAATGTAAAAACACACAAAATGATTACTCGCATAATAATATGCAAACACACAAGAAAGTAAACACACAATAAACCCCTCTAAAATACACAAAAACATAGAAATATATTATTGTACACACCCAAACACACACGCTAACCGCGGATTGGTTGTAACAGCTATTATTGCTATAAACATGCTGTGGTGCGTCTGGTATCGATATCGTGTATTGGTGGGAGAAAATAAATGATCCGATACAACAGATGGACTCGATTTCCGCTTTCGGCTGGTAAACGGAAAAGAAATCAGACTTTTCAAATAAAAAAACAGGGGCGGGAGAGGTGGGAAAGGGCGGGGTATTATTTGTGCATGTATACACGTATGGTAAGCGTAGAAAGCCGGGGGGGGGGGGGGGGTTGTGTTATACAGGTGAGTATTTTGGTGAGTGCATGATTAAATGAAAGGAGGGTGAATGTGACTGATAGGTGAGTCAAGGAAAGAGTGTATTACATAAGTAAATGGTGAGAGTGTGTGAGTGAATGAGTTTATATCAATATAATCATGCACACACACACACACACACACACACATACACATTAAGGTTTATTAACTCTTTCCGGACGTATCACCACTATATAAGGGCGATGTGGGCGTGTCATGTCATAACTCTATCTTCATTTTCTCAATTCCCTCTTCTTCTTTTCTTTTCTAATCACTCTCGTTGTGCTCTCCTTTGGCTACTGAACAATTCGATGTATAGTATTAGTATATCTATCTAGCGTTATTATTTTTCTTCTTACTTATAGTATTCACATATCAATTGGGTTGACATTTTCTTACGTCTAAACGTGGAAACCATGAACGTCTGGAAAGAGTTTTAAGCCTTTTTCGACATTATAATGTGAAAACGACGACAGCGACAATGACGACGACGATGGTGATGATGATGATGATGATGATGATGACGATGATGGTGGTGGTGGTGGTGGTGGTAGTGATAACAATAAATATAACAGCCAGCAGTTGTTAGTCATTAAAACACAGGAATAAGAGCTGCGTAAATCAATCTTACAGAAAAATCACTAACATCAAAAGGCGCAACTAATTTCGCCCACGAAAATGTAAATATGAGAAGGAAGATTGTCTAAATCTATGAAAACAAGTATCTATGTCGGAAATCCACAGGATTGTTTGAACAGATAGCAACGCTTAAGTAGCCAAATTTTACATAAAATGTAGCTCCAAACATTCACTTGTCAATACCTCTACGAAAGCAAGTGATTTTGAGAGCTTTTGGCACTGGTTTTAGCGACGTTTTAATGTTTTAGCTCTGGTATGAATCAATTAGACATACATTTTGATATCTGGTAACAGCGAAAATATGAGTGCTTGCATTATCTCCCGCGTTCTAAACATTTTAGTAGTATCTTTATGGCTGAAACTAGAGTATCTGGCATGAATTCAGAATTGGCAACAAGGATTATGGAATGAAATGCTCTCTATGTTTGCTGCTAAAGTTGGCATTCGTAGTTGCTCGGATTTGCTTCGTCAAAGAATTAAGGGTTCTGCCTGAAAGGCGAGAGGAATGTAAGCAAATTCCTCGCGATGCGGTGACACTGATGGTTTTAGGAATCTTTCGTGGGAGGTGCTTGGGAGTCTCATGGGCCGGTAGTATAGGACGTTGGAAACTAGAACGCAGTGCTTTTGGTTCGAGTCTTTCAATATAGAATATGTTACAAGGTAGTACGTTGAAACGTTTAGTAAAGACTAAATAGCTCTGTTAGTAGGCCGCGTACCTTGGAAGAGTAAAATAGAAAAAAGAAAAACAACAAAACGAAACAACGGGTTTGTATTTCTACATAGATACACAGACAAGTAGATAGATAGTCATGATAGAATGGTGGATAACTAGATGGGAAGACATACAATATGTATAGAAAGATAGTCGGTCAGACAGACACATATTCAATATATGGATCAATGGATAGAGACAGCACTGGCAAGAGATAACCGTGTTGTTAGGTGATCAGATGGATACGTCAATCGACGTCGAGATATAAAAGTATAACATTATGGATTATTTCTTACTGTGGCGAAAGTACAGCCAGGCTAGTAAAAAGATCGTTTTGGGATTGCATCCTCTATGCCAACCTATAGGGGTTAAAAATCGAAGAAATGGGAAGAGTAATGAACGACAGGGAGGAGGATGAGTGAAGGATTGCCTGTAAGTAGATAACGGATAGTAAGGTAGAGTTTTTTTAGTGACTAATTATAACAAAACGTATTCAAGTTACTTGTTTTGGTCAATTAGTCCATGGGCTAAACGCCTGCCCGTCTCCAATTCTTTATTTAGTCTAAAAGTTTTAAAGTTTGAATTTTAACGACCTTTTCAACACATAAAGGTCATACCAAAGGCGGTTCGACAAGACTTGAGAAGATTCCACGTGAATCTCCACGGCAGAGCTATGAAAACTCCGAAAGGACCAGAGAAAAAAATCCCGCACCAGTCGAGACTCGAACTCCGGTCATCCGCGTCCGATGTCGAGTGACTTAACCACTGAGTTGGGGACGACCCCTATTAGTCTACCAATCAATACTGCTGTTCTACACATTGCCGTCTTGGACACTCGGACGCCATTCATACAAAATGAGGGCCGGACATCGTGAAAGAGAGATGTTATGAGTCATGTAGTTTGAACAGGTTTTGTTTGAGATGGAACTCATTGGTGCGTAGATTCATGCTTTAAAAAGATGCCATGAAAACACCGCCTTGGTGCAAGTCACGAATTGTCACCAGCTTGCCTTCGCGATACTCCACGATGGAGGAGGATTGAAAACAAATCATCAAACAAGACTAATTTCTATCCTTCCACAACTCGTCTTTAAGCAGTCCCTCTGGAATTGAACCGGCATCTGGACCGCGAAAGGTGAGAGCTGTGCGGGGAATCCCCGAGCAATCCGGAGGGCTTAGTGTCTACCCTGAGGACCAGGCAAAGGGCTTACATTAAATGAGGTCGCCGGATTAAAAGACTTTGCGGTGGTGGGCAGGATCACACGACTCGTAAAGAAAAGATGGGATGGCTTGGATGGTTGGTAAACTTTGTGCTGATGAGGGTGCACGGCGTGGATTTGTGTCCGGGGGCGTCCGGGAACTGTTTTGGAGGACAGGGCTCAGGGCATTCGTTCGTCTTTTGAGGGAAATGAATGGGACGGGTAGGGGTATAAATAAATGGATAGACATACATATATATAGATATATGCTATAGATAGATAGACAGACAGACATATATATAGATATATAGACAGATAATAGTGTAATAGTCTCCCAACCTATTTTTTCCAATTATTGATGGGAAAGGCCCTCAAAGGGGTCGCAAAAGACGTTATGGAAGTGTCGTGAAAAGTTGGATGTTAGTATTATTGTAAAAAGAATGTTTTTGTACATGGCTCATTATATTTAATGAGGGGACGCCGAATCTATTTTAAGCATATAATAAAATAGGTGCTGCTGGAAGTGAAATAAATGAACGAGATGGGTAGGTAAAGTATAAACTTCCAAAAGGGACA
>JARBEQ010263875.1:0-10288 GCA_030265355.1 Tritonia tetraquetra
CTACTACTACTACTACTACTACTACTACTACTACTACTACTACTACTACTACTACTACCACTGCTGCTGCTACTACTCCTACTCCTACTAGTATCACCAACGATCATCTACAATAAGATGTTCGACGAATGAGAGTGATGTTCCTTTATTATCGTGTGTTCCCATAATTCTCATATTTTATCAAAATTATGTGAATTAAAAAAAATAACGCACCAAAAACATAAAATACGTTCTATCACTCAAGGTTCAGGGGAACCTACTCTAACAATCTCCTCACTCAGTATATAGTGAAATACGCCGAGTCGAACATATTGTAGAAGGTCTTTGCTATCACTACTACTGCTACCGCTACTACTGCTACCAATACTATTACTACTACAACAACTAATATTACTGCTACAAACACTACTGCTGCTATGTACTATTACCACTACTATTGCCACTACTACTACAACTACTGCTGCTACTACTTCTACTACTACTACTACTACTACTTCTACTACTGCTACTACTATTACTACTGTTACTTCTACTACTACTACTACTACTACTACTACTACTACTACTACTACTTCTACTACTGCTACTACTACTACTACTACTGCTACTACTTCTACTACTCCTACTGCTACTAGCACCACCACCACCAGTACCACTATTACTGCTACTGTTACGACTAAGACAACTACAACAACAACTACTACTACTATTACTACAACCACCACCACTACAACAACTACTAGTACTATTACTACAACCACCACCACTACGACAACTACTACTACAATTACTACTATTACTGCCACTACTATAACAACAACAACTACTACTACTATTACTACAACCACCACCACTACAACAACTACTAGTACTATTACTACAACCACCACCACTACGACAACTACTACTACAATTACTACTATTACTGCCACTACTATAACAACAACTACTACTACTACTACTACTACTACTACAGATAATGATGGTAATTCAAAACATCAATGATACATATGATAATAATAATGGTGAGAATTATTATGATAACGATAATACAAATTTCAGTAATAATGATACTACTTGATATTGATAATAATAGTAATGATAAATAAATGGTGATGATAATAATGATATTAGTAATAATCTCTTTCTTTCTTTATCAATACCTTTTAGTACCTTTCGGTGTAAGGTATTAGTAATAATGATAATAGTAATAATGATAATGATAATAATAATGATAATGATAATAATGACAATAATAATAAAGATGATAATAATAATGTTTTCTTCTTATCCAGTTCCCTTACAGTGTAGGGCCCGCTCTATGAGGCGTATTTATTCCGGATAAAGATATATAGTTCAAGCAGGTGATCAGCCCACTGTGACCTTTTGTGGTAGGAATTAATGTTGAGCCTACTCTTCTCGATTTCAAACTGCCACGTGTTCTTTAACGTGCACAACTTGCACACGGGACCTCCGAATCAATCATCCGTCTCCGATAGGACTAGGTTCTTAACTCCACCTACCTTCATTGGATCAGAGGAGTGGCAAATAGGTTTTTGGAGAAAAACAACTGCTGTAGCCGCTGGAATTCGAACCCGGTACCTTTCGCTTCAAAGGCCAGAACCATTCCTCTGAGCCACTGGGACCCCCAATGATAATTTTTTTAAAATAATGATAATGATAATAATAATAATAATAATAATAATGATAATAATAATAATATTACCTTTGTCCGTTAAATCAGTCATTTGCAGGGACTGAATTTTTGAAATGTGTTCAATCGTTGACAGTCTGTTTTCAACAATGGAATCTGGCGTATAAAGAATAAAACAATTAATCATATTCATCAAAAGAAACACAATACCAGTTTTTCTACTACACAAAAGACAAATACCAAGTGCCGCTGTTTATATATCAAGTCAGATATTCACATTTTCAACGCCTTCGTAACAAAACACACTTCATTACATCACATAGCAAATTTTACAAGATTTTCTTTTGGGGAGAATGTCAATTAACATGACATGATATGAGGATGATCGTAAACGGAAATATACAAATCTCTGTGCTGATAGTTTACAACGTTTACTCATGCATAGGATCGTTCAGTTTCCTTGGTTCGAACTTAACAAGGATTGAGCTGTAGATAATTGGCTTCGCTTCTTAAGTAAAGATTGGGAGAATAAACTGCTCAGAAAGTGACAGATTTAGCATTTCACCATTTTCTGTATCACGCTTTAAAAAATGTCATTAATCTCGTTCCATTGACTACACCGCTTACTTATTTCATTACCTCCTTTATCACCACCACAACTACCACCACCGCAACTAATAATATCACTGCTACTGTTGCTGCTACTGCTACTACTACTACTACTACTACTACTACGACGACGACGACGACGAAAACTACCACTGTTGCTACTATTACAACAACTACTACTATTACTACTACTACTAGAACAACAACAACAACTACTACTACTATGAAAACTACTACTGCTGCCACTACTACAACTACTACCACTATTACTACCACTACCACCAACATTACCACAACTAAAACAACAACAACAGCAACTGCTACTACTACTACTACTACTACTACTACTACTACTACTACGAAAAGTACTACTACTGTTGCAATTACAACAACAACTACTACTAAAACCACCATTACCACAACAAAAACAACAACTACTACTACTACTACTACTACTACTAGTAGTAGTAGTAGTACTACTACTACTACTACAACTACAACTGCGAAAACTACTACTACTCCTGCTACTACAACAACTGCTACTATTACTACTATTACTACTACTACCACCACCAGTACTACAACTAGAACAACAACAATAACTACAACAACTACTACTACTACTGCTACTACTACTACTACTACTACTACTACTACTGCTGCTACTATTACTACCGCTACTTCTACTAGAATGAATCAGTTACCTTTGTTGATTAAATCGTTTATTTCTTGTGTGTGGTTCCTTTTCATATCATCCAATATCCTCTTAAACGTGGAATCTGTGGTTACATAGAAATTGATACTATTTGTATTTCAATATGATCATATATTCATTGTTTTCTTATCCGTAGCGCATGTTAATGTAACAACATTTCAATTCAAAACTCTTTTTGGTTTGATAATATCAAACATCACAGTGGGTTGATCACCTGCTTGACTTAATATCTTGATCCAGAGAAAACCAGCCTCATGGTGCTGGCCCTACACTGTAATGGTAACAGGGAATAGGATAAGAAAGAAAGAAATATCAAACATACACAGACGTCTGATGATAGAAACTGGAATCATAATACCAATGTAAAACATAACATGGATTATAGCTCGCGGCACCAAAACAACAGCAAAAAATCAACCAATTACTGTCAGTATTAGTCGTGAATTGATTCAGATTGTGTGATTGATAAAAACAATTCTTTGCTTACCCTTTTCCTCACTTTTCTTTTCTAGATCCGCAATCTTCTCTTTCAAGTTCTTGAAAATTGACTCAATATAATATTTGTCCAAATCTAAAGTTAGATAAAATACATTAATGACATCAATCGTGTTATATCTATCATACATTCTCTCCGGCTTTTAAGTTTTGCAAATACTTTGAATGTCATGTTACGTGTGTGTGCGTGTACTATCAATGTTGTCAAAGCCTTAACGTTGTAGGTGCTCACGTATCTACACCAGGTTACATTACCACTTACAATCAGGTGGAAATCGATAGAGCATACGCGCATTTTTTAATATCATCCTGTGACCAGTTGTAGTTGTAAACGATCTCAGAATTCTAGTACTGAAGCATATAACAGACAGTTTTCACTGTGTTCATCCAATGGAGGAAACTCACCCAGAGCGGCCAGTAGCGAAAAGGATAGCACACTGAACCGGTGAGCAAAGTCACGCGACAAAGACCGTGATTAGTATATTATGTATGGGTGACCACTGGGGAGCACCATGTCCGCGTTGTGTCCACTATCCTTACCTCACTCGACTTATACCAAGAGCATTGAACTATCTTGTCAGAATTCTAGTGCTGAAGCACCTAACAGACAGCTCACACTGAATACTTCCCACGGAGTTGAGAAGGATACCTACCAGGAGTAAACGATCAATTGCAACACACATGGAGCATGAAGAACATCGTGGATATGTACTTTGTAATAAATGCTATCTTTTACTTTTGATGTCCAGATAAAGGGTTAAGGGGATTCATTATTGGAGTGCATTTTCCAAGAAACACGAGCGGAGGTTAAACATGTAATCGACACATACACTTTAGCATCCAATACCACATATCATTTCGAAATAGTTTGATTTTAAATATTGACAATATTTGCCCTGCAAGCTTAAAACTTGCCAATTGTTTTATTGATGATTGGCGGAGCCTTGACATCTATAACTGTTTTTGTTTTTAAATATTAGGCCATCTCCTAAGCCACTACATAAAAATCAGATATATTTGGATGATATCAAAATAGTGTAAAATAGTGTAAACAAAATTGAAAATATGACACCATTGTTCCTCACCATTTTCTGTAATATTTTTACTTGATGTCTCTCTCTTTAAAACTCCATTCGCATCAAGAAGATACATAATACACGTGTAGACCCCACTGTCCACGCTTTTTGGAGTCAATAATGTCAATTTGAGGAAGCTTTGATCAATGTCCCTGTCAATATGTCCTTCTGCCTGTAGTGACAAATGGAAAAGGCTGTAATGAACATAAATTGTTTCCCTCTTTCTCAGTCATTTTCCACTTAGGTTTCTGATATTTTGGGTGACTTTAACTAATGTCCCACTCTCAATCCGGCAGTATGTTACCGTTCAAACACGACGTGACAATACATTAGACAGACAAATGTTACTGCAAAGTCCAAAAAGCGCACAAGAGCATACGTAAGGAAATTTTCCCACAGAACCCACCTATCCACTCAGAACCTCATCACATAATCTGTATAAACAAGTGTTCAAAATTACGGTCCAACACCCACCCCTCTTTGTATCTCATTGCCAATGCCCTGTGACCGCTACGTTTTGGGAATATCAAACAAGCGATTGCTACAGAAGCGGCAAATCACGTGAAGCCTCGAGAATAAAATTGGAAGCTTGTTTTGCACTCCTTCCAAAAAGAGAAGCGATGACTATAACCAATCAGAAACGATTTCACAACGCGCACGTGGTACGGTCGTCAACCAATGATGTGAAGACGCTAATTATGGCTCCTGCCCTAAACAATAACACAATTTGCCATAATTTAGCTATTACATTGTTACAACAGTCAGACATCAACATTATAATGATATTGTAATTACATGCATACTTTAAAGATGGTCATTGCATGTGAAATAAGGTATCCTTATAAGTATAAGACTTATCTTGAGATATACCTCTATAAATCTATGGATAGCTGTCTACTGTCTACCTGATTGTTCTTATCCCAGAAACTAAGAACATTCAAGAATTTTAATTTATATATATTTAATCGTGTTTTGATGAATATATCATTTTGTTTTAAATTATTTGAATGATGATATTGAGCAATGAGACAAGTGATGGGTGGTGTGGCTTCTCAAAGACGCATGCCTACCCTTAGGTGTGTGTCATTTTCATTACTGTATGAAGGCTGAGATCCATGGCGTAGAAACACAATGGGGTTGCTGCTTCCATCTTTGGTAATCTGTACGAGAAGAATTTCCTTTGCCTTCATATCCCTGTTGTCTGTTGTACAGGAGATATTTACATCCTCTGGTATGATCTTATTAAACGTATCTGGGTGTACCTCGATGCGAACAGCATAATCTGGATTTTAAAAATGTATGACTTATCATATGCAATTGCAACTACCAATACCATCGTTGGTTCTACAAGAGATTGGTTGCGATGGCTTGCTCAGGACAGTGCATTATGGAGAGATTATGGTACCCATGGAGTTACAAGTATACCGCTTGCCATCCTAACAAAGAAAGAAGTCCCCTTTGCCTTATGGTTTGGTCAATTGGAGAGAAGAGGTAAAGAGGTACAGTTACAGGGGACAAGTCATGTACTTTTAGGAATTAAGGACTCGCCAGCTTCAAACAGACGTCGACGTACCTCTCAACTGTTGAACGATCTCATTCTTATCAAGTATGCAGATGAGAGCGCTCTTTTGTCCCTTTGTTCAGGCTCTGAACAAGATCATGGACCCGCGCTTGTCGATTTTGTTGAGTGGTGTGACAGTTCACATCTGAAACTAAATACCTCTAAAACTAAAGAGTTGATAATCAATTTCAGAAGACAGCCCTGCTCTTGCGTACCGATCAACATACATAACCAGGAAAAAGAAACTGTCACATAATACAAATATTTAGGGACTATCTTTACAGATAAGCTAAACTGGGAGAAAAACACCAACGCCATTGCCATAAAAAGTCGACAACGTTTATATTTACAAAGAAAACTAAATTCCTTCTCTGTTGATAAAACTATAATGAGCCTTTTCTATAAATCTTTCATTGAAAGTATCCTTACTTTTTCATGCATATGCTGGTTTTAAAATCTGACTGTTAAACAAAAAAGATCACTTGAGAAAATAACACGCCTTGGCTCAAAAATAATTGGTGAAGAGCAGCGTAGTTTGGGGCGGTTTTGCGATAGCCAGATACTAAAGAAGTCATCTTCAATTACTAAAGACGACAATCACGTTTTGTTCGAGGAATGCAATCGAGCAGGCGATTTCGATGCGTGAAATACAGGACAAATAGATATGGCCTATCATTTGTTCCGTCCGCCATTCGTCTTTTGATGGAAGCCCGCAAGGATTCGGCCCTATATGACTGTGATGTCTGAATTATGAAGTCGTGTTCCCTTTCATAGTGCACTATGCATAATAACAATTGATAATTTGTACACACGTATTTTATCTATATTGATTACTTTTATTATACTGATTGCTTAACCATGTAATTGCCCTACTGGGACCATAAAGTAATTTTGAATTTTAATTTGAATTGCCTTCCGGGGATGAATAAAGTCTTCTGAATCTGAATCTGAATCTGAATCTGAATCTGAATCTGAATCTGAATACCGAAGGAAGGTTTTGGATCAATCCATATCTGGAGCATCACTTGTCCACTTTTCGTTGCTAATGTGTTTGTTTGATCAAGCCCCATACATACTGCGAATTGCTGTAGCCCTTGTGGTCACCTCTCGGCTAAGATATCAACTGGAAGAATTTGGGCACTTCACTAACGTATCATTAATATAGTAGTTATTACTTAATATTCAGTTCCCCTGCTTAAATGGGACAATGCGTAATTAATTCCGTATAAAGGTACAATTTGACGAAACAATGTGTGCAAACACTCAAATTATTAATTTTTGTGTTGTTTTTTTTTCTTCCCTTTCTTCTTCTTCTTCTTCTTCTTCTTCTTCTTCTTCTTCTTCTTCTTCTTCTTCCTCCTCCTTGTCCTCTGGAAAAAAATGCTGTGACCTTGTGTTTTCGCCTTGTTTCCAATTATCCGAAGTTTAGGTCTTTAGCAAGGGCCGAGGCACTGGTGTATGGGGACTAGGCCTGAGCGAATGTCCGAATCTAAATCTGGGTAACCAGTTATTGCTCTCCACTTAAATAACCAGTTCATAAGGGTCGACCGGTTTTCGACCCATTCATAACTTGCTTTTGTGCCTCGTCTTCGCTTCTCCCAAATAGAATTTACATCCAAACCCGAACCCCATACTGTTATGTTAATGAGGGAGCACAAGCGGCGGCAAATGACGTCAGCAGGGGAGGCTGTCGTCATTGACCGGGGAAAAGGAGGGGTAAAAATAGATTACCCCCAGTGACTCCCCTTTAATTTATCCTAAAAGTGAGTCATGATGCAAATCGGATTTGCAGTTCAGGTCTCTATGCAACTTTTAGTTGGATTTCCAGGTCTCGATTTAAGCTTTTAAAGCGTATTTCAAGCTCAGGTCTATATCATAGGTGGCTTAATTTCGTCGACCCAATTAATTGTAACCAATTGACCCGGAAACCAGGTTATTTGAAAAGCGTGTTGCTTTTTAAAACTATGCCACATTCAAGCATGATCTAATCGCCATGACCAAAGTATGATGGCATGATATTTTGACAACAAAACAAAATTTGGTCTCATCATGCCAAGCATTTTGACCTATCTTTCCTCAGAACAGAAACATTTGACATCTATACAAATTATGAAAGGAACGAAATGGAAAGACTTACCACGACCAATCTGCAGACTTGTCCACAGAACAACCAAAGAACAGGCAAACCAATTCATAGCCATTGCTGAACTGAAAACTTCGACTGACGACGAGCTGTAGTGTCCGTGAAATGTAGAAGCACAATGTTACAATCGCATTCTTTGATAAAGGCAGGTGACACCGTTTATATAACGTGATATCGAATACAAGGCACGTGACCACTTATAATCGCCATCCTGTGAAGAGTAATGTCTGATAATAAATGGGAGCTTGTCGCTTCACCACGAGGACGTCGCTTCCCCAGTCGTTCTTCGAAATCCGCTCTGTCGTTGGCCATTCCGGGTTCGAGTCCCGTCTTGTGAAGGATGTTTTTCTCAAGACCTTTAGAATTTTCATGCCTCTGTCCTGGGGATTAACGAGGAACCTTCTTAAGTTCTATTAAACCGACTTTGATATGGCATGTCTGTGTATAGCACCAGCACCGCGTAGACTACTGGTATGCTGTAAGATTATGACACTTCAAACGTTAGAAGTTTTTGATTTAGTAGCCAGTTAGGTATTGTTTCAATTTGGTCTCAAACCTCACCATTTTATTTGTTACTCCGTCCACTCATTTTGATCTTGATTTGTCTTCTGTGTCATGTCATTGCCATAATTGGTTTGTTTGTAGCTAGTCCTACATTCTATTTAATGACACACAAGACACCTGCGCGTCTGGATGCAACAATTTGTGCTCGGCATAAGCATGGCTAAATACAAGGATGAAAGTTTCAGGCAGGCAGCTTTACATAATCTTTGATTGCATGGAACATACTGTACAGCTTTATTTTGGGATTGGCATATAAAGACAACCACTGTTGCCTTTGTTTGTATCAAGATCAATGAAGGAGAAAGATAACGCGTTCTTTTGGCAAGGAAGGAATGCAAAGCACGGTGTAAAATGTCAGTGAGGAACACCTTGCTGAAGATGGTTGGACCAGGGGACACGCCTGTTGTCCATCCGCCCCCATACTATTAATGGCCCAGACACTGTCTGACATCCACACCTGTGGCAAAGAATAAGTTCGACAACAAAATTAGAAACGCCGTCAAGAAACATCCACAGCAGCAAAACTTTGAGTGGACGCAGCCTTCGAATTACCAGCCCCAACTTCCAGACAACGCCACAACACTAGTGCCATGGCGACACCCTCACTAAACACTAAAACACTAGCACCAGCACCGTGCAGACTACCGTTATGTGGTAAGATAGGCACAGTTATAAAAACTATACCATTCCAAACAAGAATGGAACTGGAGACTCCCTGTTTACAGATCACCGGAGAACGATGGGGACAGGCTTGCAACATCTACAGGGACATCTCCTTTCATGGCATTGTAGGCCCTTTGCTGGAATCCTGTTATGGTTATTTTTCTGTGGTTTTCTGGAACTTATAACAGCTTCATACCTTGATTCTCCATAACCTGGTAGCACATGACTTACCTGAGTGCCAACGTACATTACAAGCTCACAAGCAGAACATGCTAACATGGTCAACTCCCTCCACCTCTCCCTCCACCAATTGCAAGAGGAGTGCAGACAGCAGCAGAACCCCCCCCCCCCCAATCTTGTAGTGGACTGAACACCTGCTTATCTGAAATTCTTTGGTCCATATAATGTCCGGCTCTGTGTTTGGTGGTCAGGGTGCCTGCATTTATGGCGGGTATCGTGTGTGCCTTTCATGGCTGAAAATATGTCTGGCCACAACAGTGCTTTGCGATATTATTGGGATTCGATCAAACAAATATACAACAATGGCACGGTTTAAAGGCAGTCTTTAGTATGACAGATCTACATCTTTTATCGTTGTATTGCACGGGTCATGGCGAACCACCCACCGGATGTAGAGATAATATATAAGTAGTTGATATAATGATCGCCCCCTCTTTGTCTGCAATCTTACCTTTAGTATCTCAAGAACTAAATTGATTACACAGGTGTTTCAATGGGTTTTAAGAGAGATGAATCAACAAAAGCTCAAGATTCAAACGTGAATAGAGGCGTTATCTTTCAGACATAT
>JARBEQ010263897.1:0-10286 GCA_030265355.1 Tritonia tetraquetra
TCGTATTTGTAAATCCATGAAATGTTTGTTTTCACTCGATATTGTTACGTCGTAATGACATTGTCAAGCGCCTTTGATCATCTTGATGGAATTAGGCGCTATACAAATATTCATTATCATTATTATTATCATTATTATTATTATTAAAGAAAGAGCTAACAACCAAAAGACAAATGTCAATTTTTAACTCAATCTATTGCCCAACTTTGATACATGGAAGTGAGTCATAGACAGTAGAGATAAGAGCAATCTACAGGCAACAGAAATGCTATTCCTAAGAAGATCAATAGGCAAAACAAAGAGAGATAAAGTTAGAAACACTAGAACTAGAGAGGAAGTAAAATCTGAAAGTCTGGAAATGAAAATAGATATTAAGATGGTTTGGAAACATAAACATAATGAAAGATAGCAGAATTCATAAACAAATACTAGAATGTAAACAGCAAGAAAAACTACGTAGGGGCAGACCAAAGAAAATGTGTCCGAATGCAGTTTCAGAAATACGTTTTTAAAAAGAGAGGATCTAGGCTTGTAGAGGCAAAGGGGACGTCACTGAATATGGATCAATGGTGAAAGTTTGTATATCACGCATAAACCTTACACTCAAAATGTTTTTGATAAAGAGAGGACGGGCTGAGCAAGAAGACGCCATTTTAATCGTGACCCAGCGACAGCTTACCCCGCATATAAGTTTCCATCGCCTCTTGGTACCGGCAATTCACTTGTTAAATACGCTTTTAATTCTATTGAATAACGCATTAAACCCGACATTTATTTACTGTTGGCTCTTTTGATTTGTTTTCGCTCATTTTTTTAACTCGTAGGAAAACAAGATATGGTTTAACCACAGTTTATACACCATAATACTAAACCAAGCTATAATCAAAAGGAATTGTGTCTACATTAGTGCTGATATTTCAAAATGATCGGGACAGGGAATATTGTAAAGTCAATATAATATTTAGATAATAGTGTGTTAAAGAGGCTGGGAAACGTAGGACAGATTGCGATAAATGGAAGGGTGTTTGTATGAAAGAAGAAGTGATAAAGATAAATTGTTAAATATTGCTATAATATAAATAATAGTTGGCGGGGTCTATTCAATACATGCGTGTGGTATGAATTGACATAAAGATGATGATGATAATGATGATGATGATGATGATGATGGTGGTGGTGATGATGTTAGTAGTACTATAGTGATGGTAGTAGTAGTAGCAACAGCAGCAGTAGTACAGTGGTAGTAGCAGTAGCAACAGTAGTAGTAGTAGTAGTAGTGGCGGTGGTAGTAGTAGTAGCAGCAGTAGTAGTAGTAGTAGCAGCTAGTGGTGGTGCAAGTAGTATTAGTAGTAGTAGTAGTGGTAGTAGTAGTAGTAGTAGTAGTATGGTGGTAGCAGTAGTAGCAACAGCAGTAGTCGCAGTAGTAGTAGTAGCAGTAGTAGTAGTAGTAGTGGTAGTAGTAGTAGTAGTAGTAGTAAAAATGGCGGTAGTAGCAGCTAGTGGTGCAGGTAGTAGTTGTAGTAGTATTGATATAAGTAGCAACAGTAATAGTATAGTGGTGGTGGTAGTAGTAGTAGTAGCAATAGTAGTTGTAGTAGTAATAGTAGTAGTAGTAGCAGCAGCAGCAGTAGTAGTAGTAATAGTAGTAGTAGCAGTAGTAGTTGTAGTAGTAGTAGTAGTAGTAGTAGCAGCAGCAGCAGTAGTAGTAGTAATAGTAGTAGTAGCAGTAGTAATAGTAGTGGTAGTGGTAGTAGTGGTTATTGTTGTTGTTATTGTTGTAGTAGCAGCATGAGTTGTTGTAGCCTCACCGGAATAAGTCGTAGTAATTTTAGTGGTGGTGGTTGTGATGGGAGTAGAGGGTCCACAACGCATCTAGATACTTCTTTTTTATCAATGTAGCAACCGATGCAGACATAATAACTCATGCTATCGTCTTTGAAGAGAGGGGGGGGGGAGAGAGGGGGGGGGTGGGGGGAGAGAGAGAGAGAGAGAGAGAGAGAGAGAGAGAGAGAGAGAGAGAGAGAGGGGGGGGGGAGTAGAAGCCATTTATTATATCCAGTGGAGCCAAAAGGAATCTATTGCAATACAAAAGGCAGAAAAATGTCCCGAGCCTGGATCCTGCGACCCATTCTTCTCGGCCATCATTCCGATAGGCAGGTAGACGGCTTGCCTTTTCATCACAGTCATCAATATTTCATACTCATTAACCGTATCCATTATGGTCAAATTTTATGGTCTTTTATGTCGGCTGTCTAACCTTTCCTGCGCCGGCATGTATATTATCATTAATATCCATTGGTTGGAAAATGAAGTTGGGAAGATGTAGGAGATGGAACTGTGGCGAGCAACGATGACAGACGGCTAGGCCCTAAATGGGGTGGCTTCACATCTCCCTCACATTCCTCTTGCTCTCTCAGTGGAGAACCAGAACGTCTATAAACCCTGTCCCGCGTCCTTCCATTTATTTTCTCTTCTCGTGGGTTATAATAATAGAGAAATTCTTTGTCTTCACTGGGAAAGTGATGAAAATGTAAGGGAGATAAGATGCCACTCCGTTTGGGGCGTTAGATAAAGAGGGTGGTTGGGGTGGGGGGGGGGGGGGGGAGGGAGAGAACGGATCTAAATAGATTGATGATGGATGAAAGCATCATTTTTCTCCTGTCGTGCTCATCCATTCGTACATTCATTTCTTCCCATCTCTGTTTAAACCATTTATATTTCATGTATTGGTCCATTCCGCTCACTGTCCGTCCTGAACAACCGACCAGGTACATATCAATCTTTCAATTGCGGCGTCCATTTCATATACTCAGGTACCCAATAAAGAAGATAGGTATACTATTATTTTGTGATAGTGTCCGAATAACTCAGTCGGTTGAACAAATTGCCCGCTATCTTTGGCGAGGCGGAGTTGCCGTTGGCAGTCGTGGGTTCGATTTTTTTGGTGGTCGCACTATTGCCTTCTTATGTTTTCTGTTACTGTGACATTTTCTTCATTCATTGTTGATATCATCTAGTATTACCTGCGTCGGAAGTAATCAATTCTATGCGCAAGTCACTGGGTAATCGCTACTTCGGTTAATAGCAACAATTTTGCCACTCCCGTCGTTTTGCGATTAACAGGAGTCGACTGTAATTTCAATTGTCTTCTAATATATTAAAGGGTAGGTGGGACAGGGCGGGTGAACGAGAGATTATGGCAGCGGACTTCCCTCGCAAGGGTAGTTGGTTCGAATCTGTCTCCACGAGCATCTTTACTTTCTTGGGCAAGAACTGTCACCAACTCAACATCGGTTTATAAATTATGCTTACCAACTCCCAGTGTAGAATTGGATAAATATCTGCAAGAGACGAACCTCCAATCCAGGCATTGACAAAATTATCACTTATCCGCTTCATGATACGGAAACCCAGTAAAACACCGTCACCATGGGTCATAATGTCTTGTAAAGAATTACTACCATAACACCTACACTTTTATAGTACTTGTGACTGGAATCACTGGCACTGTAATAGTCTGTTGAGTTTATTCTGCTACCATCTTTCTATTTTGCTCATACTATGCTGTCATCCCATCCCTGTATCCCTCTCCCATCCCTCCATTAATCAGCCAGGCCTTAATCCCTTCCATCAATCTCTCCATCCATCTTCTCTAGACTTTGTAGAGTTTCCCAGAGATCAATGGCGAATCTTTATTTCCTGTGGGAGATCGGTTTTTGAACTGTGCGTCCAGCATTATTGTGTTGAATTAAATAGACAAAAAACTACTTGCAAGTGAACTGTATTTACAAAACAGTAAAATGTATTGTTTTGTTTGTTTGATCGAAACCCATTAATACAGCAGAGCCGTGTTGGGGCCGGCCCCATGTTCAATCATGAAAGGCACATAAGATACCTGCCATAAATGCAGGCACCCCGACCACCAGATATGACTGAACACAGAGCCGGAAATGCTTTGGATCAGAGAGTTTCAGATAATCAGGTGATCAGCCCATTGTGTCTACAACTCTTTACTGACACCATGAGCAATACATAGTATTATTCAAAGCCAGGCCAATAAGCAAATAAATGTGGGTACCCTCTTCAGCTATTGATTACAACTGGGAGGATTTGCCAATCTGTGCAATTCAAATTTACATTTTTCTATAATGATATTATCATTAGCAAAAACCACGCTTCGGTCAAAACTCACTGGTTATGGTACCGCCACTGTACAAAGCTATGCCGCCCTTTACAAAACATTTCTGTGTTGGAACAGACGCATGTAAAACTACAAACGTAACAACTTTGTTTCTATCTACAATGCCTTCCTATCCAAATATAATAATATACGATTGGTCTTTGATATCAATATAATAGTAATAATAATAATAATAATAATGATAATAATAATAATGATAATAATAATAATAATAGTAATAATAATAATGATAATAATATATAAATATGAATATTGTATAGCGCCTAACTCCATCAAGATGCTCAAAGGCGCTTGACAATGTCATCACGACGTAACAATATCGAGTGAAAACAAACAATTCATAGATTCACAAATACGAAGAAAGAAAGAGTTTAGTTTTTTAAAGATTTTCTAAAAGGAAGTAAAAGTTTTACAGTTTTTTGTTTTTGCTGAGAGAGAATTCCAAACAACAGGAGATGAGTATGCAAAGGCACGATAAGAAAGCTTCGATTTTGAGATAGATTGTTTTAAGAGTAAGGAATCAGACGATCGTGGTGAAAAGCTAGGTTTATAGACTTCAACTAATGATTTCAATTAACCAGGTGCATAGTCATGAATACATTTAAAAGCAAAGCAAGCAATCTTAAAAACAATTCTCTTTTCCACCGGCAGCCAGTGAAGAGACTGCAACACAAGCGTAATATGCTCTTTTTTGTCCTAGTGATAAAGCTTGCGGCATTATTTTGGAGCTTCTGTAGCCTTTGCAGAGAGAATTCCAGTAATCAATTCTGCTAGTAATCAGTGAATGGATCAAGAGTTTACAGGTGTCATCATCAAGCAGATCTCGTATACGATTAATGCTCCTAAGATGAAAATCAACAGTCTGACATAGTTTTGTAAAATTATTTTTCATGTTCAAATAATATAATACACTTCTAATTTTTTATGAGTGCTTTCTTCCATTACTCTAAAAAAGGAAGTCCACACTTCATTCTGTTTGTGTCTTTATCCGCCACTCTGTCTGGGTCTCAAACTTCAACAACCTTTGTCAATAATAGACTTGACATCTTAGTTAAACACAATATTTTGCTCCGTGTGTTCACTGTTTCTATACAGTTAACGAAGCGTTGGTAAACACACTTTTTACAAATCAAAGACTCAGTTTTTAACTAACCTGTCTTTAGCTATTCGTTTTTTTAATACTTAAACTTCAATTCAATAGTATATATAAGCATAATAAGCCCATTTATTCATTCATTCAGTAATTAATTCGTGTTAAATTCATTCTTGTATTAATTCGGTAATTCTTTCGTTTCCTTCATTCATACATTCATTCATTCATTCATTCATTTGTTAATTTATTCGTTTATGCCATCCATTCGTGTTTCCATCCATCACTCTATGTTCCATACTACCTACACCATTCACCCCGTTACTATAGCCAACCTGAACTCTGTCTATTATTGGTATTATTGCCCTAAGGATAATTCTTTCACCAAACTCTTTTCACTTTCCTTCTTTCCACACACCCCTCCACCCAAACACACACAAACATGAATAGTATATTTTCTACCTTGCCCACACACCCGCCATACTTCATCCCTGTGGCAATTCAAAATGAGCTATCTGTTCACCCCTTTCGTTCCGGGGTTTTTTTTTCTTTTATTTCTGTTCTGTTTTTTCCCCGCTCTTTATCCAACGGCTCATCTTCAGTATTTCTCCTCACGTTTTTTAACCTTCCCATCGCACTTGACCCCCATCAATAGATTTCGTTCCGCATCCTTTCCCCTCCGCCGTTTGTTTTACACCCCTGACCCGTCCGTCTCGCATTCTGATGTCGTTCGCTCACGTCTCGTTTGACTCACGTCTCACATACTTCCCCGTATGCTGGCTCTCCAAGGTATGCTCCTTTTATTTGCTATCTCTTTCCACTCACATCACATTCTCCCCGTCAACCGGCTCTCTATCTTTGGTATGCCGATTTTATTTGCACTTTGGGATTTTCCCCATTTCCACCCTAGTACTCACGCATAAAACATGGGGTAAATAAAAATAAGAAATGATCTTATTACACAGTAACAAACGAAACAAACCATAAAGAAAGAGAGTCATGAGAGACAAGGTCGTCACCAAGGCCAATATTACAGGGCGGGAGAGGGCGTTTATGTGTGGTTGTTAAAGATTCGAAGTTCGTACCCTTTCTACTTTCTCCGACTACTAAGAGCACAATACAAACACTTAATCTGTAGTTGTAAGCGGATAAGCTGTAAAACTTGCGATAATACACCAGAGGTGGAATTCAAGAAACGAAAAGAAGAAGATGTGTTTATGTCATGGCCACATTTGGGTGTCTTTTTCGTTTCATTCTAGAGACGTGGTCTACCCACCTCCTTCTGCGCACCCTTCATTACTTCAACTACAATTATTGCCGGTTCCTGTTGTTTTGTAAATCTCTTTGTTCGATACTCTACCACCTTCCCATTTAACTTGTGGCATTTTTCGACTGCATTTTCCCCAAGGTAAAGAAAGGGATACCAGCAAGAACGCGGTAGATGAATGGTGAGGAGCGGGAAGAAACAGAAGAGTCTTTGAAAGAACAAAAGTTTGCCCAGAACAGGATATAAATGGAGAGATTTTTTTACACCGTATGCTCCACCAGGGAACTGTGAAACGTGTCTTTATCTCCTTCTTATTTTCTTCATTAATCACATTCTCCTAGTCCAAACCACTAAAATGACCTTTCTGTGCCCAAAGCGATCGTGCCTAAAACGTCAAAAACAAATTTCCATCTTAGTCCTAAATGTGGACGGAGATCATGTCTGATATTGTAGATGAATTAAAAATTGCATAAGATGTTATAAAGAAAATAAGTTGTATTCGAGCAGAGAAAGGGAAGTTTATTCGAGAAATGACATTGACACATAAATGCAAATCAGGAAAAGATAAAGAAGGAAAGTAGTATTAAAAGTGAAAGACATCGACCAAGTGCTAGTGTGAATCAGGTGCAGGGAACATGGAGTAAACCAAAGCAGGGGCATTTCACTGGCCACCCACAGGCAACACCCCGGTGATTTGGACACTTGGAAATGATTTGTGACAGGAGAAATATTCAAAACAGGGTGATTTACCGTACATGAATACCTATAGTTTATTTCAATGAGGAGGTGGTCTCGCTGATAAAGTTGAATTACATATTTTTCATAATATTATGTGGTCTTCTCTCTGCTTGTTCAAAGATACCCCTGGCATTCATTGTTCGGAGTACTCTGCTGTCAAATGTTCAAATGATCCCATCATTCGATGTTGGATGTTGTCATGGATTTTAAAAAGTTATAAAGTTTGAAGTTCAACGCCAGTTTTAACACATAAAGGTCATTTCAAAGCCGGTTCAACAGAACTTGAGAAGATTGCACGTGAATCTCCAGGGCAAAGCCTTGTAAACTCTGAAAGGTCCAAAGAAAAAATTCAGCATCAGGCGGGACTTCAACCCCGGTTCTCCGCGTCCAAAAGTGTAGTGGCTTGACCACTGAGCTAAGGACGACCCCCTGTCCTGGTTTTACTATGGACTCCATGATTGGAAGTTCCTCCTACTTGATGATACTATTTAAGTGTCCGATTCCATTGTTTTTGTATGCTCGAGGTACTGAGTCGAAAGAAAAACGTTCACCAATCCCCTCTACTTATTTATTTATTTGATAACTTATTAACCTCACTTCTTACGTATGCCTACTTAGATTGATATAATGAAAATGGACCTTTACTGGTGATACTATGAATAAACAAGGAAATAATAAATGTAACATAGCTAGAAAAATTACAAGACCACTCACTGAGCCACCACCATTCTGTCTACTTAGGATTGTCGTTCTAGTGAGAGCATAAAATGTCCACAGCGTGTCTTTATCGTACTCCGTTTTTGGGCCTTTCCTTCTGCCTCTCTTCGGTGCTGGGGCAACTCATCTTTTATGTTTTACTCCAGGTGGCTCGTTTGGCCGCATTCTCGTTCTCTTTCCATGCCAGGGCTTGTCTTGCTATGTCACTAATTCCATCGCTTGTCAAAATTCTCTAAACCCAGTCCCATTATACCCTTCTTGTACATGATATCATAGTATCCCATCATTCTGCTCCATTTACCCAAATTTCCACAAACGTCCATGTAAATTCCACTATCACGAATGAAAAAAAATGATGATAACATTATTTCTCTATACCCCGCCAATTCATTTCTGTCATTCCCTGTTTCCCCAAGTCATCATTAACCACTTGAGCTAATCAGACAGCCTCCTTCTGACTACTCTACCCTTTTGCCAGGTTTCTAACCTCCACTCGAAACGAATTCCTCAGAACACCTATATCACTATCTATCACCGTGTTCTATTCCTCCGTTCCCAACAGTAAACGAAGAAGAAGAAAAAAATATAGATACAATTTTACAACACCTCCCCTCAATCAAAATATCATAAACATAATTCTAATATCTTCGTTTAATTAGACATCTTCCAAACATATTATGATTTATCTACCCCATCCACATTTCCTTCCTGTTTCCGTTTCTATCAAAATTGGTCATAGTATTCTCTTTCTATATTTCTATTTTTCTAACTTTTTGTATTTTTTCATTTCCTATCTATATCTATCTTTCATCTTTCTTTATCAACCCATCTATCATAAA
The DNA here is from genome assembly GCA_030265355.1 of Tritonia tetraquetra. Taxonomy (NCBI): domain Eukaryota; kingdom Metazoa; phylum Mollusca; class Gastropoda; order Nudibranchia; family Tritoniidae; genus Tritonia; species Tritonia tetraquetra. The sequence continues at coordinate 8,853 of JARBEQ010263897.1, forward strand.
TCCGTCCACATATCTATTAATACCGTTATCCATCCATTCATCCATTAATTCATCCAACCACACAACTACACAATTTTCTCTCATGCTCTATTTAAGTTTATTTCCACATTCTTTCTCTGGTTTATCCATATACAATGTTTCGACAAACGGTTCTTTTGCTTCGTCCATCTGTCCATCCAACACCCCTGCATCCATCATCGTGCGGACAACTGCTGTCCATCCACCTGACTTCATCCTTCATCCTATCTCCTCCTCTTCACTATCTTCCATATTCTGGTCTTTTTCTTATTTTTCCCCTCCAGAGCTGCTGGCCTCTACACGAGTGTTGTTTGGGCGTCAGGTGGAACGGCGTGATATCAGGCCCCCTGTGCTGTCCAATAATAGGCATAGTTCGTGGACGTCTGGAATAATTGATATTGTTGGTAAATCATTAGAAAAGGTACTCTACTATTTAGCGACTGCTCGTGTCTAATCTGGACATGTCTTCGACTGTCTTAACGGAAACTGAAAGCGTCGTACTCAAACATTAACTTCTATGAGAGTCTTCAATTTGCCATGTTATCACCCTAGTGTGCAGTGATTGAGCCAAAATCCGTGCTAACCCCATAATGGCGTTTAGGGTCTCAAATTACGAACATGGAACTTCAAAAATATAATGTCAAATATAGTTAACTAAAAAATAGTTGACTATCTTTTAATTGATTTTTTTGCGAATGGTTGGTGCCATACAAAACCTCCATTGTCCGCACACAGCCCTGTGCTTTTAAATCCTTGTAAAAAGAACACTTGGATCGCCTAGAGATACAACAAGCGCCTAAAATGTGCTTTTGTGGCTGTTGTTGTCGTTGTTGATGTTTGTGGTGGGGCGCTCTGTAGAATTGGCTGTTGCCCACCAAAACGTCTGGAAATAATTCCTGAAAACTGTTGAAATCCATTCAGATGTTAAAGAGAGAAAAAAATCCCTTTTCTGTATTCGTGACTTTCGACTGACATTAAAGCTGTGTTTATATGTTTTCAGGGACCGGAAACAGTAAGGGAGAAATAATTTCAAGGAAACGCTCTCCATTACAATACTCCATGAATTTCTGCCGCTTCCGTTTGTCTTTTCCTGGCACACATGGAACCGTCTGAGCGCTGACAACAATCTCTCCTTTTACCTGCCTGCCCAATGCCCCTTTAACAACTGCAATCTTTTCATCACCTCCCAACAATATCTTCTCGTATTCCCCCGAAAACCTCCCATCCCACGCGGCCTGTTTCCTAATTCTCACACGCGAGGATTGTATAGAGATAAAACGCCTTCTTCATATTATATTATGCGAGGCAATCGCACACGGCACACAAACAATAATAGCATATAATACACGTTCCATGAACGCACGCAGATAGGACATACAGCAATCTCTCTGTTTCACACACACACACACATATATA
>JARBEQ010263919.1:0-10285 GCA_030265355.1 Tritonia tetraquetra
ATTGATAAAAAAAATCTAGTACTTATTAATCCCATGCCCCCTCCCCCTTTATTTTTTGTTACTTCCGTTTCACTGATCTGCTTTTTTCCTTCCTCGTGTATCTGTCCAGCATGCCATCTCGAGATTACATAGCTGGCAAACCAGTGTCCCGGTGGGAGGCTGATTCAGACAGCATCGACATCGAGTACAAGAACTTGGACAAACCTATGCGACAGTCCAAATTATTATGTCATCAGTGCCTTAGTGGGAAGAAAGGGATTGCCATCAAGGTTGGTCTTATTCATGTTATTATTACTACACAGGACAACCCACGTCAAATCAATAAATTCATAATTGTGTTGTGTTTTTTTTTTTTGTATTGCACGCTTCCAGTCTTTAACGATGTTTACTTTTTTAATGCAAGTTGGAAAAAGGTTAGTTCCTAGGTGGTCTATGGGTGGCTTCTAGTTACCTTTGATTTGTTTGGAGCCGTGTGGCGGGCGCTGAAATGACCTACCTGTGTTGATCAGAAAACAAACAAACAAACAAAAAAAGTTAGTGACCTGTCTACGTTATGAAATGGGGCTACTCTTCATTTCACGCTGTACCATACAGTTCAGTAAACTCATACTTTATAACTATAGACGTATGGCCCAAATAAACATGGGGGTGGGGGCTTCGTGACTTAGTGGTAACGATTTCGCTTCGTGAGCAGAAGGAACTGGGTTCGAACCCCGGCGGAGACGCTGGGATTTTAAAAACTTTTATGGCTCTGACCTGAGAGGGTCCGTTCGATTTCATTGTAATCAAATGTAATCAGGGCCTTATTGGAAATGAAATCGAAGCGAACGATTTTCTACGCTTCGGAAGAAGGGGATCGCCATCAAGGTTGGTTTTATTAAAATCATCACTGCACCCATTCAGGACAAACATCAAATCAATAAATCCATATGATGTGTGAATAGGGACCTCAAATCTTATTGGAGGGGTCCCAGTGGCGCAGAGGTACGGTTCTTGCCTCAGAGGCGAAAGGTTCATGGTTCGATTCCCGGCAGCGTCGGTTACTTTTTATAGGGACCTCCAATTTAATTTGAATTTTCAATGTAATAATTGAAATAATTAACGTGTTTATTAACAACAAGCAGGGACGCCCGACGGTTATCGGGTTATCAGGGACGCCCGACAGTTATCGGGTTATCAGGGATGCGATGCACTTAATCAATAACGGTTGATCACTTTTAGTCAACCCGTTTGTAAATATAATATCATATTATGATATAAACAATGATATATTCCGCCACAGATGAAAGATAACCCAGAGGGACTCCCACCTTCATATATATATAATATGATGCGCACGCCTTTGATATTGAATGAATCAATAGTAACAACACGATCAAAACTATTTTGTACCTTGTGTAAAAAATTCAGCTGTGTACAAACAGTATTAAGAGAGGAGTTTGGATTTAGCCGTCGACCCCACCAGCTTTATATATAGATATATTAGAGAATATAACAAAAGTGTCAAAATGAAGAATGGTTGGCAAATCTGGAAGAGATAACATAAGAAATACTCCTCCTGTTAGAGAAAACTTTAAAACAAGACAACAAAATGTAGATAACAAGAATTTCGTTGGTTTGAGCATTCAAATAAAATGAATGGAAATTGACTCCCTGAAACGATTGAGAAATGTGAGTGGAAACTAATAGGGACTAAAGCTCATTGCAAGCAAGGTTGAATAACAGAGAGAAAAATGTGGAAAACCTCCCCAATAAATACAATAACAGGGATTCAGAACGTTTCGGGTAAAACCCTTCCTCAGCTGTTATTGTCTTTATTGGAAGTTTTCTACATTTTTCTCTCTGTTATTCAACTTTGAATTTGAACTTCCGTCAGCCTTCATTAGCTTATTGCAAGCAATGGAAATGTGGACAGAGGTTGTTTGTGATATAAACGAGAAGAGAAATCACTGGAGTTGGTAGAAAGAAAATAGACTGTAATAAAGAGGAGTGGAGAGAGTTTATTCATTTTAAGTAAACTTGACGGGGTCACAGTGGCGCAGAGGTACGGTTCATGCCTCAGAAGCGAAATGTACATGGTTCGATTCCCGGCAGCGTCAATTATGTTTCTCCGTGAAACTCGGTGAAAATTTATATGCCACTCCCCTGATCCTGTTCAGGTAGGTGGGATCAAGAACCTAGTCCTATCGGAGACAGACGATAAACTCGGGGGTCCCGTGTGCACGTTGCGCACGTTAAAGAAACCCTTGGCAGTTAAACATCAATAAGAGTAGGCCGCGAGGCCGCTGTCCGGGCAAAATTAATTCGTACCACAAAAAGTTCACAGGGGGTTGATCACCTGCTTGGCTAAATATCTTGATCCAGAGAAATCCAGACTCATTGTGCTGGCCCTACACTGTAATGGTAAAAGGGAATTGGATAAGAAAGAAAGAAAGTAAACTTGACACTGAGTGGTAAAACAGGAAATTATATCGAAAGAAAGAATTGTGACTATGAAACGAAATGTATGTAATGGGAAGAATTACTACTCTTGTATGATGTTCTCTATTTCTCATCGTTCCCGTATGCAGGATTTAAAAGTCTTGCTTCTATCTGGGGATGAACAGTGAATGTCAGGCCTTATGGGAAATAGACAGACTTCCTGCTTTGACTTAATCAATCAATAACGAAGAAGTATGAGTCTTTTAATAACATATGTTTTATTCTCTCTACTTTATTGTTGGGTTTTCATTTCCACTCATTGTTTTCTATCTTTATCTTTGTATTACAGATCCTGTTATTCCTTTTCGTTTTTTCTCTTGGTCTCATAATTGGCTATTTCATCAGAAGACACGTCCATGAGACGTACATTTTACCAGAAATCCGCAAGAAATATGTAGACATACAGCAGGTATGTTTTATAGCAATTAGTTATAAATATTATTTTGTTGAGTGGAAGCCATTGATGAGTAATACGGTTTACTGATTTACTGAATATCCGTAAGAAAAATGTAGACAGATAGGTTTACTGCATATCCGTAAGAAAAATGTAGACAGATAGGTTTACTGCATATCCGTAAGAAAAATGTAGACAGATAGCTACCAGATGTGTTTTCTGGCAATTATTTATTGATTATTAGTAATAATAATTAGTTGTTGAATGTAAAAGTCATCCATGAAAATTACATTTTACTGCATATCTGCAAGACACACTGTATTTATTATGTAAATGTGCAGCAGGTGTCATTTCTGGTTTTTGTTTGTTGAAAATGTTATGTTGTCACAGAATAAGTGGGTTTGAGTAGAAATAAAGCACTACATAGTACACTAATATGTTTGTCATGATATTTAAAACAGAAGGTGGGAAAGAAATATAACGAACATGTTATATGCGCAAAGTTCACTTGACTTTCTAACAGCATTGTCTGAGGTTTGAATAGATATGAAGTCCCAACCCTAAATGTATATGTGACAATCTGTTTCAAATCAATTTGACTGGGAGAGAGTTGATACTAGTGTTGGAAGTCCCAACCCTAAATGTATATGTGACAATCTGTTTCAAATCAATTTGGGTGGGAGAGAGTTGGCACTAGTGTTGGAAGTCCCAGCCCCAAATGTATATGTGACAATCTGTTTCCAATCAATTTGGGTGGGAGAGAGTTGGCACTAGTGTTAATGCCATGAAGAAGTGTGGACTGGCACAAGTAAAAAAAAAGCCCATGGCACTAATGATGATGACTATAATATGCAAATGAGCATTGTAAGTCTTTGAAACTTGATTCAATGTTTTGATAGACTTGTTAGCATTGTAAATGCAATGTGGCAGACGAGAAGTAACAATGACTGACTAGGCTGAGTACACTCTGGTGGACTGTTGAGTTATTTTCCTCATTGACGCTGTCAAAGCAGGCCTCAGTAGATCACTTAGACTTGACTGATAGCACTATTTGTTACTTTGTTTGCCATGTAACGTCCTCATTGTTACAAAAAGGATCGTCTATTTTTTTGCAATCCCAGAGGAAGCAGACGAAGCCCTTTCATCCACTGTATACATTTATCAAGAGTATAAACTAACATGGTTTGATCTCAAAAGTGACCACATCACAAAGTAATTTGCAATCATGTAAAAAAACCCAACAAACTTATATGCAGGAATAGGTACAAATTATATTAAGAGTAAGAAACGGGATAGAATCAGTTATGGAAACATTTCTAACAGTTTCCTTTTGAATATTTAAATCTTGTTTGTTTTTATTACCAATGTTTTACATGTTTTTTTTTCTGGACTAATGAATGTAGTGGGTGTATCTAATTTTTCTGTCAGTTTTGTGTATATATTTGACCATGCCATAAAACACATTACAAGATACACACTTTTTGAGCATGTCTATCTCTTTTATTTATCAGTTCTTATTTTTATGTTTGTTGTTTTTTCAATGCAATCAATAACCTTCAATGATCTCTTCTAAAGGATTATGACACAAGAATCCGTGATGAATTGCAAGGGAGGGTTACCCATGTCAGCAATTTCGATGACAGTTTACTGTAGGTTATATGTGTTTTTATTGATACGAACGTATTAATTGTATTAATTAAACCAAAGACATGAGGTGTATAATAAGACATTAGAAACACTAACAGTTTTTGCTTCCAAATTGTGATGATATGTCATTAGTTTTTTTTAGTTCAGTCGGGTATGACAAAAAAATGCAAAGCTTTTTCCATATTCTGAATTTAAAGCTTTGTTTGTCTGTTTGATCAAACCCCATTAATACCTCAGAGCAGTGTTGGGACCAAACCCATTTTCAGTCATAAAAGGCACACAAGATACCCAACATGCAGGCACCCTGACCACCAAGCATGGCTGAACACAGGGTTGGAACTGCTGTGGATCAAATAATTTTAGACATGCAGGTGATCAGCCCACTGTGTCCATAACTGTTTATTGACACCACAAGCAACACACTGGGCAGTATTGATCATAAGCAAGGCCAATACAATTAATATAACCCTTGGGGTCACCCCTGGGAGAATTAGCCACTATTTTTTTGCAGATAATTAATTAGTGAAAAGCTTGAAATGTGAAATAGCATTGAGTTTGTTAAAAGGGAAAAATTATTGAGCAAAAATGAGAACAGTTTAAAAATGTGGAGTTATCTATTCTGATTGAAGGAGAAAATGATGTTCATTATCATGGGCTGGGGAATTATTGATATTGCAGTTTCTCTGATTTAGAAAAGAAATTAAAAAAGAAAAGTTAATTCCCATTTGTTTTGTTGTTATCCAAATCAAATTATTCCCTCATTATTCCCTCATTATTCCCTCATTATTCCCTCATTATACCCTCATTATTCCCTCATTATACCCTCATTATACCCTCATTATTCCCTCATTATTCCCTCAGTATTCCCTCATTATTCCCTCATTATTCCCACTTACTATTATTGAATAGCTTTTATCACATAACCTGATTGAGTTGTTTTTTTGGTCCTTTTTTGTTCAATTCATTCTCGATTTATTTCACTCACTAGCATATTATTATTCTCCTTGCCTATACTTTTAATGTCTAATGATTCCAGTGTTTAAATCTGTGCAAGTGAAAAAAAATCATGTTTTGTTTTGTTTTTATTTCATCTGTAAGTTTGCTGAATTAGACCACCCAGGGCTTTAACAGAATTGTATATTATTATGCTGAATTAGACCACCCAGGGCTTTAACAGAATTGTATATTATTATGCTGAATTAGACAACTCAGGGCTTCAACAGAATTGTATGAAATGAGACCTAGCTTTGTTTGTTGCCGTTTAATTAGTGTTTTGCTGCTCCAATGAAACGAAACAATATCATACATCGTCCACTTCAGGCACTTTGTTGTTTTCTTGGGTAACCAGGTGTAAAAGTGGATACCAATTCTCGAGGAGAGTTGGAAAAGCAATTGGCAATAACCTATATCCCCATCCAGCAAGTGACAAATCATCACTTGTCCACTTCCCATTGCTGAAAGCAGGTCATGTACCAATCTCAAGATCCATAAAGAGTGGGAAGAGTGCAGTCAATCATTTTAAAAAATGTATTATTATGCTCCCTTCTTTTCGACTTAAAAATCCTGTTAATACCATTCCTCCTCAGAACATTGACAAAAGATATTCGATTGGCAGGTGTGGGTGGGACTGTTCGTTTTCTAATGTATGTTCGGGAATGGTGGAAAACATTTAATTTTGACTCAGTGTCTTTCAAGAATTACACAGTACAGTTGGTGTATCCAGACTATGTTGCGTAAGTTACTTTGTTTTTGTCTTTATCTTTGAACTTTGGTCAGTTGGCTGTTAGGAATATTATTATTTGGTCATCATAAATAATTTGATTCTAAGTGTTTGTGTTTTGTTTTGTTGTGGCCACTTCCATGTCCAACATTGCTGAACACTCTAGATCAGGTATACATGGCTAGCAGGTGATCAGCCCACTGTGCCCGATTTTTGAATGACACAATGAGCATCACATTTTTAGGTGTTGCCCAAGTTTTGCAATAATAATATTTTATGTTGCCTTTGCGGTAAACCCCTCAGCTATCAGAAAACTGAGCAGATTTTGCCACATTAGTGTTCCAAGTGTTTGTATTTAGTTTAAGGATAAAGCATTGAATGTATCATTAAACTCTGTCAAGTCCTGAGCATATGATTAAACATCATTCAATGATATCCAATTAATTCTTTATAGCTTATTCGGCTTATCTTAAAAGCACATTTTCCTGGTTAATCAAAGCTTGAAAATAAAATAACCTAAATGGAAAGTCATCATTTATAGCCTAGATTATATTTTAGTTGACTACAAATGATCGAATACAGCTGTCTTCTATTTTTGTCACAGTCAAGATGAGAACCATGTTGCCATTCGATCCAGTCATAACAATACCCTAGTCTTTGCCACCTACACCAACAACTCCAACATCCATCCAGACATTACACCCTTTAATGCTTACTCAGAGTCGGGAAATGTGCAGGTGAGATCACATTGCTGTATAATTAGATATATTTTTTGTTTGTTTGATGTTTCTATAGCAACTGTCTTTTTATTAGTAGGATGTTTGCCTGGCACAAAATGCCCTACCTGGAGGATCAGAATAGATTTTGAAGGTTTCTCTCCTTTTCTGTCATTAGCTTTTGAGTCCAATCAGGCCTGTTTATTTCAGTTCTCCTTCCCCTAGACAGACTGCCTTTCAAGGCCAATGCAGAATGCTCCTTCTCTAGTTGGGAGAAATGCAAGACATACTTTTTTTTTAAAGCTCGTCCAAACTGGCAAGTTCCCCCAGTTCTTATATAGCTTAGGGATGATCACAAGGACTATAATAGTTTGTTTATTGGCCTTGCTTATGATTGATACTGCTCAGTGTACTGCTCATGGTAGCAATAAAGAGTTGTGGACACAGTGAGCTGATCACCTGCTTGTATGGAATTCTTTGATCCACAGTAACTTCGAACCCTGTGTTCAGCCATGCTTGGTGGTCAGGGTGCCTGCATTTATATCGGGTATCCTGTGTGCCTTTAATGGCTGAAAATGGGTTGGCCCCATCACTGCTCTGCGGTATAAATGGGATTTGATCAAACAAACTTTTTTTTTAGCTGGACTGTTTTTTACTTTGATTTGATTCTCTGTCAAGGGATAGAGTAAGTGAGTGAGGTTTATCACTCATCATTTAGCAAAAAGATGATATCATTCATTCTCATTGGATAGACTAGAATAACGTTCTCATTTTATATAATTTTTAAACATGCTCTTGAATTTTAGGGAGATCTTGTGTTCTGCAATTTTGGTCGCAGAGAGGATTACAAGTGGTTGAGAGAATCAGGCATAACTCTGGCTGGTAACATCCATATGATTCGATATGGCAAGATACATCCCAGCAATAAGGTATGTGAAACTATCTTATCCAATGGCAATACATTCCAGCAGTGTGGCACAAGACTATCAAATGACAATGGACATTCTGTACATCCCAGCAATGTGACACTATACTATCCAATGACAATGGACATTCTATACATCCCAGCAATGTGACACTATGTTATCCAATGACAATGGACATTCTATACATCCCAGCAATGTGATGCTATGCCATCAAATGACAATGGACATTCTGTACATCCCAGCAATGTGATGCTATACCATCGAATGACAATGGACATTCTGTACATCCCAGCAATGTGGTGCTATGCTATCCAATGACAATGGACATTCTGTACATCCCAGCAATGTGATGCTATACCATCGAATGACAATGGACATTCTGTACATCCCAGCAATGTGACACTACACTATCCAATGACAATGGACATTCTATACATCCCAGCAATGTGGTGCTATGCTATCCAATGACAATGGACATTCTGTACATCCCAGCAATGTGACACTATACTATCCAATGACAATGGACATTCTGTACATCCCAGCAATGTGATGCTATGCTACCCAATGACAATGGACATTCTGTACATCCCAGCAATGTGACACTATACTATCAAATGACAATGGACATTCTCTACATCCCAGCAATGTGACACTACACTATCCAATGACAATGGACATTCTATACATCCCAGCAATGTGGTGCTATGCTATCCAATGACAATGGACATTCTGTACATCCTAGCAATGTGACACTATACTATCCAATGACAATGGTCATTCTGTACATCCGAGCAATGTGATACTATACCATCGAATGACAATGGACATTCTGTACATCCCAGCAATGTGGTGCTATACCATCGAATGACAATGGACTTTCTGTACATCCCAGCAATGGGATGCTTACCATCGAATGACAATGGACATTCTGTACATCCCAGCAATGTGATGTTATACCATCGAATGACAATGGACATTCTGTACATCCCAGCAATGTGATGCTATGCCATCGAATGACAATGGACATTCTGTACATCCCAGCAATGTGATGCTATACCATCGAATGACAATGGACATTCTATACATCCCAGCAATGTGATGCTATACCATCAAATGACAATGGACATTCTGTACATCCTAGCAATGTGATGCTATACTATCCAATGACAATGGACATTCTGTACATCCCAGCAATGTGGTGCTATGCTATCGAATGACAATGGACATTCTGTACATCCCAGCAATGTGATACTATACTATCCAATGACAATGGACATTCTGTACATCCCAGCAATGTGATGCTATACTATCAAATGAAAATGGACATTCTATTATCCCAGCAATGTGATACTATACTATCAAATGACAATGGTTATTCTTTACATCCTAGCAATGTGATGCTATACTATCCAATGACAATGGACATTCTGTACATCCCAGCAATGTGGTGCTATGCTATTGAATGACAATGGACATTCTGTACATCCCAGCAATGTGACACTATACTATCCAATGACAATGGACATTCTGTACATTCCAGCAATGTGACACTACACTATCCAATGACAATGGACATTCTGTACATCCCAGCAATGTGACACTATACTATCCAATGACAATGGACATTCTCTACATCCCAGCAATGTGATACTATACTATTCAATGACAATGGACATTATATACATCCCAGCAATGTGACACTATACTATCCAATGACAATGGACATTCTGTAATCCCAGCAATGTGACACTATACTATCAAATGACAATGGATATTCTCTACATCCCAGCAATGTGACACTATACTATCAAATAAAAATGGACATTCTATTATCCCAGCAATGTGATACTATACTATCAAATGACAATGGATATTCTTTACATCCCAGCAATGTGATACTATACTATCAAATGACAATGGACATTCTATAATCCCAACAATGTGACACTATACTATCCAATGACAATGGACATTCTGTACATCCCAGCAATGTGATACTAATTTTGGAATGTTTTCCAATTTTACTGTAGCTAATTTTTTGGATTTTGTTTTTTAAATTCTCCAGATCAAGATTGCAGAAGAGCATGGTGCACTTGGTGTAATTCTGTACCCTGATCCAGCAGAATATTGTAATGGCCTAGACAATGTTGAAGGTACCTGGTGGTTACAAGGAGATCAAGTACCCAGTAGTCAGGTACGCTATTGGCTGACTGGAGATCCTAGCACTCCGGATTATCCTGCAATTTGTGAGTATTGTACATTGATCTGGTTATTTCCTTTTTAAGATGACTCTTCACGGTGTCTTTTCTTTTCACACGTGCCCATCCCCTTGTCTTTCTTCTATCTACCCATCATTCGGTTTCTGACTGGCCAGACGATAAGTCATAATCGAATTGTTGGA
>JARBEQ010263941.1:0-19126 GCA_030265355.1 Tritonia tetraquetra
CTAGGTTCTTGATCCCACCTACCTGAATAGGATCAGGGGAGTGGCTAATAGGTTTTCACCGAGTTTCAAGAAGAAAAATACCTGACAGTGTCACTGCCAGGATTCGAACCTGATACTGTTCGCTTCAGAGGCGAGAACCGTACCTCTGCACCACTGGGACCCCAATTCCAGACCCAATAACCAAAAAAGCTAATTCCCATTTCCATTTCCAGACCTTGAATTTGAAAAAAAATTTTTAAATTCCCGACCAATTCCTCCAGACCTGCTGGGAACCCTGTGATCATTACACCATGGATAAAATTGTGAAAACAGTGTTATAAATGTATATATTTCTCAGTTAAATTTTGTTTAGATTTGTAAAAATCTTATTCATCAGTATAAACAACAGTAAGGAAATTGTTGCGGGGTACAAATCATACTACAATGATTTGTTTGATGAGAATGACAGTGGACGTGGGGAGAAGTAATATCATGAGGCACAATGAGCGTCACAATTTTAGGTGTTGCCTTGGTAGTAATAGTAAATCCCTCAGCTGATTTTGCCACATAAGGCGAGTTAAATATATTAAAGTTAAACTGTCCTCCTTACAAAAAAACAATCTATATTATATATAATATATATATATTAATTCCAGCATAAAAATAGAGACACTGTTTCATGCATTTTGTGAACGTCATAATCATTATAAAAGTTATTAACAAATCAATAAGTCAACAATTCAACACAAGAATTTTAATCGAAACATGCAAATGTATGAACGGCATCATCAATCCTAATTTTTAAAAATGAAATCAACATCAAAAAGAATTATCTAGTGAAAATTGACTCTCTTTTAACTCCCTTTATTGATTAGCACCCCCATGGCTGAGGTGATTGAATACAAGAGGCAAGAGTCACGACGATCCATATCAAAAGCATCACTACAATGACAAAGTGAAAAAAGTATACACTTAAAAACAATGCTAAAAAAATAGAACATCTAAAATACAAAATCATTCAGTACAAAGCTTTTAAATACGATGATAGGCATATGTTGCCTGAATTTATATTCATAATTCATTCATAAACAATTTATAAAAGATTTGTGTAGTTAGAACAGGCTCTTCACGTTTTTGGAGAGAAGATAAAGTGTCAAACTTCTTTTTCAAAATATCCCCTAGGTGCTAGATTATTGTTTAAGTTTAAAGTTTATGCAAAACTGATAGCGGAGATTAAAAACGTGATTCAAACCCTGTCAAACAAATCGGTCATGTCAGCAATTATCCGTGAAGTAGAGATAACTGGTTTCACATGAGGAGAAAAGATTCGGTTTAATTTTTTTTGTGACACAATATCGGAAAACGACTAAGCAAGAGTATCTTGGTGGTACATTAACCCATTGCTTGACTTTACGCCTGCTTGAGCCCAGTAAAAAACAGCTCCTGTATTGACAATGCGCCTGATTGCACCCGTTCCCAAGCGGAAATGCTAGGTTTGTTTAGGAACTCATTTTGGGGTAGAAAAACCAATATCATTCACCATCAATTTTCCTACCCTGGACCCTTTCTGGTCTGTCTGCATGCAGAATACAATGAATGGCTACTTGTAAACGTATATTGATTTCCTGAATTCAGTCTTTCACACATTGTCATTAAAAAAAAAACAACCCAAAAAACAAACAGAAAATGTACCATATAGCTGATGCAGAAATCTTGAAAAGAATCTTGTCTTCATCAACTCTTTTACCACGGCAATGTTCTTCACTTCCATTCTAATCCCTGCTCCTTGCTCAGAATGAATAACAAAATTACTTCTTAGTTACAAATGATGTGATGATTCACCCAATATTTCTCTGCCTAAACTGTGTGGGGATCAAATGCTGGCCATTTCCTTCAGTACCTTTGATTAGGAGGGGGTGGAGGAGGAGCCCCACCCTGACGGTTGAAGTCTTGGCCTCCCATTGGTCCGCCCATCTGGCCTCCCATTTGTTCCCCCATCGGACCTCCCATCTGGCCTCCCATTGGTCCCCCCATCGGACCTCCCATTGGTCCCCCCATCTGGCCTCCCATTGGTCCCCCCATCTGGCCTCCCATTGGTCCACCCATCAGGCCTCCCATGCCCTGCATGTTAAAAGCGGCTGTGAGGGCTTGGTTCATGTCCATGACACCAAACTGCTGTCCATACATGCCCATGTCCATGCCACTATTTGGGTGCATCAAGCCCATGCCTTGGGACATAGCAACAGCCTGTGCCTGCATCATCCCTGGATGTTCACCCATGAGGCCATCATTCCTCATTCCTTGACCATCATTCCTCATTCCTTGACCATCATCCCTCATACCTCGGCCATCACCCCTCTTTCCTTGACCATCACCCCTCATTCCTTGGCCATCACCCCTCATTCCTTGGCCATCACCCCTCATTCCTTGGCCATCACCCCTCATCCCATGACTATCATCCCTCATACCTCTGCCATCACCCCTCATTCCTTGAGCATCATCCCTCATACCTCGGCCATCACCCCTCATACCTAAACCATCATCCTTCATGCCAAAATCAGCACCAACAGACATGAGTGGTGCTGGATTCACTTTGATGCTGGTAGTGAGAGACGGTGTAGAAGTTTGATTAGAGCTTTTGGAGGTGAAGGTCTTCAGTAGATTGGGGCCACTCTGGATCAAGTTGTCAAGGGCTTTTTGAACATTGGGGTTGTCAAAATTGATGAGGTTTGCTGAAGTGGATCCAGATGCAGATGATTTGGGTGGTGGGGGAGGTGGAGCTGGAGCTGGGGCTGGAGCTGGTTGTGGGGCAGGGACTTGAGCAGCACTAGTTGATTGTGATAACTTGGAGGCAATACTTGGATCCACTCCTTGAAAAATGCTCAGGATCTTCTTGGTGAGTTCCTCGTGAGTAGCCTGAACCTGAGTTTCCTCTTTGGGCTCTTTTGCTTTGCTTTTCTGCCCACTGTCTGTGCTATTATTAGACTTCTCTTCCTTGAAACTTCGCTCATTCCGGGTGTCATTGTCTGAAAAAAGTATGAAATATTACAATGAAATAAATGGGTATTCTTTAGAAAATATATTTATTTGGGTAATAACAGGAAAGCATATAATTCAAACCATTCAAAATGAAATTATCAACTCTCAACCAAATTCACAAAGCTACACATAATTGAGGACAAAATTGTTTGGTTTATCTGAACCAATTAATATAAAACCCAAGAGAAAGGTAGCCAAAAAAACAAACTATTATTCTGGAAAAATCCAGATACTCAGATACAGAATCAAAGTCAGTGCAAAAAAAGAAAAAGAAATAGAAGAAGCTGCAAACTATGAGGAGTGGAGAAAGTTTATTTGTAATAAATAAACCTGACACCGAAAGATATAACAAGAATTGACAAAGAAAGAAAGAAAGAAAGAAAGAAAGAAAGAAAGAAAGAAAGAAAGAAGAATCAAAGAGGAAACTGTCTGCAAAAATGAATATGCTCCACCAACCAATGGAAATTGTGTCCTGAATCCTTTACAAGTAGTAGAATCTCAGTCTACCTGCCAAGACATCCTAACCCCAGCGACACGCTAGTCATATACACAGCACATAATAGTATAGAGCAAGCTACACTGGTCAAACTTAAGTTATGTAGCCGTTTACTGCATCTTGCACGACTTTGTATGACATGCAGTGTGTCACCGACGTAACATCAAACCTGAAATATTGGATCCACAAGCAAACCTAGCAACATATCCAGCCTGAGTGTTAAAAAGGTAAACCATGTCATGCATGTTGTCAGAAATAGGTTTTATAATTGAGAATTTTTTAAAAGACCCCCTCCCCCCCGACAAAAGCGATATGTCCTTTTGCACCAAGAACAGGTTGATAAGACTCCTGACACCAGTAGTTACTGAAGGTGCAACTTCTTATAACAGCAAAGATTTGTACACACGTTTTTAAAAGACTTTGAAGAGGTAGTGGGAAATACGGGTCTACAAACTCCAAGTAGCTACTCAAAACAGGCCGATAAGATCAGCTTTGATGCTAAGCATTACTTTTTGGGACATTTAACACACCTCGCCGTCCTACTTTTTATGCACATGACAACAAAGATCAGCTTTTCTACTTCTTAATGACATTTGAATTATTCATGTGTGCTTGTGTGTTGATTCACAACGATCTGTTAGAAAAGATGACCTAATGCAATATTTCATGCTTCCCACGGGCCACGATTAGTGACGTTTATAAAATAACCCCCATGTCTACCCAAGTCTCCCTGAATTGTGCCATTCTATAAATAACTCCAGTTATGATTTCCTTTAAAAGGGGAGATGATTCTGAACATTTTCATATAACTTTAATCAAGATCGGATAATTATCAATGCATGAAAATAAATGTTGAAAATTATATTTGCATTAAAAAAATATTTAATCTCCCAAAAACTTATTGAAAGAGTCTTGTGAAAGCTGAGCTTTTCTTTTAATCTCTAAAATATAATTTTAAATGATAGCCATGATGTAGTTTAAGGAGCAAGATATAAATTCCCAACCGTTTGTTTTTACGCGGATATGCTTAGTTTCTCCACACTGACCAAGATTCGAAGACAGTCACTCATTCATCACATGTCGTTTACCCTGGCAATACTGTGGGTTGTTTTACTACAGAGCTCATGCACTAACCTTGTCTTTTACTTTAATGATTAATGATTCTACAATATATTTACAGAGCTTGAACTCTTCTTTATTCTGATGTGTATTTCGTTCGTATGCAGAAATTTGATGATTTTTACACAGCTTCGAAGTTGGTAAAATTTTCAAAACTTATTATTGTTGTGTGTGCGTGAAAAGATGTTTGGTTGGTGTGACACCTTTTGTTGTCATGTTACGGGTTGAAGTCGACACATAATGCACTATACATTTTAGGTTAAAAATCCGAAATTTCAAACATGCAAAATCTTTTTTTAAATCAACTGATTGTCGTAAAATTGGTGTCAAATTTCTTAAACCGAAAGTTCTGGTCACAGTAATTGTTTTTCTTGTTGGGTCATTATTGAAATTCAGTTTAGAGTAGCTACTATAAGTCTGACCTTATACTTCAATCACAGAAGCAGTTTCAAAGATAGTTGGTACATAAACCTAAAAAAAAGGCAATTTAGATCTGAAACACAAGATCAGGAAAATAAATGAGGTTTGAACTACCCAGAGTGCACAACTGACAAATTTACAAGAACTTGAAAATGAGGGGGTGAGCATCACACTTTGCTGATCCTCCAAGAACCCCCCAAGGTGAAAGTCCAGGGGACTGAAGTCGGGACTGTAACTTGTAACTGGCCCATGGGTGAGGTGTGCCAGAACTGATGATGTGCTGCTCTGTCCAACAAAGGGTTGCTTTCACAGCAGTGACTGTCACTGTCTTCTTGTCATGAAAGAAAGGGTCCAATGAAGCCCTGGCAGGCAACCCATTGCTATCCATGCTGTCAGTCTCAAGGTGTGTAGGTTCTTATTCGTAGACTTTATCGCCGGTTTATAAAAATTGTTACTATTGACGTAGCCATTAAAGAAAAAATGGGCTTCATCGCTGAACCACACGTTATCAATTAACCTGCTGTCGTCTTGAATCCTGGCTAAGAACCAATGACACAGCGCCATCTGGGCGTCAGCGTTTTGATCGGAGAGTCTCTGGTTTGCTTCAATTCGGTATGGCTTGAGGTGCAGATCGAATTCTAACATTCTTCTCACTGATTCTGAACAGTTAATTTCATGGCTGTGTGCCGAATAGGCTTCTTTCATATCGTGACGAGTGGGCTATTGTTAGGAGACCTCGCTGTTTAGGGACACCTGTTTAGGGACACCTGTTTAGGGACACCTATTTAGGGACACCTGTTTAGGGACACCTGTTTAGGGACACCTGTTTAGGGACACCTGCCGTGGACTTGATTCAGACCTTTTATTTTTATTTTTTTTACGGAGCCATTCACCCATTTTAGAATAGTCACCTTATTTGGTTGCTCCCTTTGAGCTGATCAACTCTCAATTCCAAATTGCTTTGCAATAAGAGCACAGGTTTTCTTTGGTGACTTTGTCACGATAAATTAAAAGCCTTCTCTTCAATTGAGAACTGAATGCTTGAAGATGTCAAAATGGAGAAGCTTGAAATTGTTTGTTTGTTTGTTGGAAGAAAAGCACATGGACACAATTCTGGTCATATCATGCAGGGTAGTAAGATGATAGCGTAAGCTTACAACAGAAAGAGAAACAGAGGAAGATCCTACCAGACACACCCTCCAACCGCCCGCAAGCTTAAAAATAACATCACATAAAATTGAGATAAATGAATTATCATCTGTTCAATCTGTGTGGATAGTGCTAAATTTGTTTAATGTTTCTGCGGCTAAAGGTATCATTGAGTCAGCTGGTGTATATATAGACATTATTCCTTGGCAGTTACAGATTTTGTAATAGGATATTGAAATATATCTTCTGAGCAATAGAATAGGATAGAAACATCATAACATGTTAATGGTCCTTTTTGCGTTTGCATTTACCAACACTTAATTTTTTGACAAAGCACCCACAGCAGTAAAAAATGTAAAAGACTTAGTCAAACTTTTTCATCCAATCTGTATGTATACATCATATTGGGTTAAAATCTAATCAGCGCTGTGTGTAGATTATTTTAAAAAATACAATTCTGTTCAGCAAGTTTCTAAAAAGTTCCTGAGGTTACATTTTTCTAAAAAATAAAAATGATTTCAGAGAGTTATAAAACAATTGAAAAAAGAAAAAAATCAATATCACTGTAAAAAACAAATTATTCAAAGTCCTGATGGTGACAATGCTATTTATATCTTGCAGACAACCTGTTTGACATAAAGAAAGAAAATTGTCCACCCTTTTTTCACATTTGTATACATAAAGATCTTATTCCTATAATACTATGACAACTCCAAATCAAGATCCAGTAACATCACTGTAAATCCAACTTGGACGTATATTTAAAACAAGAAACAAAGAATACCTTCCGAAGCTAAAGGCCTTTTATCCGTATCAATCAACTTCTCCCGTCTCTCCTTCAAATATTTGATGACTGAGTCAAGTTCCGCAATAGTCAGAGCTTGATTGTCTGCCAGTAAATTCAAAAGGTACGTAACCTCAGACGATGGGGGAAGAAAAACGCGACCAACAGCATTAGCACTAGGCGCCGGCGGAGCTGCTGCAGCAGCATTGGCTTTGGCTCTCAATTCTTCCACATATTTTTCAAAACTTCGACCGATAAGGCCAATGGCGTCATCCAAAGGCATATTCCTGTGTTCTGAAAATTACAAAGGGGATTTTGGGTAATGGGGAAAAGCAAAGAAACAGAATGAGTATTATATCATATATCATAAATTGAACTTTTTCTTTTTTTTTTACTCCATCATTTTCATTTGTATGAAGTAAGAACTTCCAAAGTAACAACACCCGTGAACACTTGAAATCTGTGTGCAGTAATTTATGTGTCAAAATATAAATCTTAGCCATAGATCAGTTTGGTTTTGTTGTTTTGATTTATGTTGTCTTAGATTGGGGTCCTTTTCTATGAAATTCAAGAATGAGAGTAATCTAAGAGAACATTTTTTAATTCTTCGCTATGTTGCCAAGATGCAAAAGTTTAACTATTTTTTCCCCTATTACTATTAATCATCTTCCTGTACTATTTTAATTATTTCTTTTATGTTATCAAAAAAGACAGCAATCAAACTTGAGTCAAATTAAATGGATCATATTCATATCCGTGTGTTCAACTGTGCACTATTAAATCAGTTTCAGTTTACAACCTATAAGTTCTAATTAAGAGATCACATTTTCATATGATGATTATGTTATATGCTTTTCATGAGAGAAGTCAAGTAGCCCAAATAGTCTAGAACAGTAAAAGAGGATGAGGAGTGATTTGGAACAGTCTACCAATACCTGGATATCATGTGTGCTCTACACTTGTAAGCCATTCACAATCAAAAGCAAAACGATACGGTTTAGAGTGAAGCGTACAAAATAAAATAGAAACTTGCCGACATAATTTTTTCCGCGGACTCATTTGTCATATATACGAAATTTAAATATGATAGGAGGAGGTTTATCGCAACTATCAACGGCGCAAAACTGTGGTCATAAAAGTCTTCAAACAAAAGGCAGAATTCTTGCACAAAATAGAAATCGAAAGATACCCGGCGATCCTAGACGTTTTAATCAGTCTTTCATGTCGATGCTCCACTGAATTATTTTTTTGGGTAAAACTCAAAATCGGAGGAAAATTTGTCTCGGCCATCGGATAAAACGATACGAAAACAAAAGACTCTCTATGCAAGTTACCTCCCTTTGCTAAGGAACATTTTCTACATGACCCTTGTGGTGGGCGGCTCTTTTTGATGCTGTAAATGAAGAAGTTGAGCCTGCCACTGGAACAATTTGCCACCAACCGCAGTCAGAAAACCTGACTTACACAATCATTCTGGGACAGTTTGAAGATGGTCACACAATGAACGAGCCCTTGTGTCATTTGTTCAGTCTTTTCATGCTTAAACGACTTGTATTATGCATTTCATTTTGTGACAATACACAAGAGGTGGTGTGCAACTTAACGGAAGAAAAAGCCTTAGCCATCTTGTTCGTTTATCACTCATTTCATTTGAGGAGTTTTGTTTTGTTTTGTAAATCATTCTAATATCTGAGCATGAAATACATTAAAACAGCAGGGTCTTAGGGATATCATAGTTATATACATGTGGTTGGGTTCTTAGAGATGAGAATTATATAGAAAAAATTATGTTTTGAACCAATAATGGGTTGTAAGACGCACCAGGTTCTTAGCAGGAGACCACTGTATAACAGGTGCAGCTCATGTAAAACATAACTAGAAATACTATGGATCAAAATATTTCACACAAGCAGGTGATCAGTCCATTGTGTTAAAATAATCCTAGTAGTAGTAGCATAAGTTATCAGACAATAAACAGTTTTGGCCTGGAAAGGCCAAAGACAAATAACTGTTGCGCTTGTCACTGTGAAGAAAAACAGCAAAATGTCTCCATCGAAATGGCCATATAATGGGGCCCAATATTCAACAGATGGGCCAGCCAAATCCTGAAAAGTGACAAGATTGTGGCTAGCCAAATCCTGAAATGTGACAAGATTGTGGCCAGCCAAATCCTGAAATGTGACTAGATTGTGGCCAGCCAAATCCTGAAATGTGACAAGATTGTGGCTAGCCAAATCCTGAAATGTGACAAGATTGTGGCTAGCCAAATCCTGAAATGTGACAAGATTGTGGCCAGCCAAATCCTGAAATGTGACAAGATTGTGGCTAGCCAAATCCTGAAATGTGACAAGATTGTGAGATACAATTTGGTGAGATGATTGTGTAATAATGTTATTTACGTACCTGAGCTGTGCATTTACAATGAATACTTCACACTCAACGGGTCCGACAGGCACAGGTGGAGGAGCAGGAGGAAGCCGTGCACCATAGGGATCTCTGTAGGGGTCTGCAAAGGGGTCACGTCTGAATGGAATAAACAACAATAGTTACTGAAAGATAATGCCAATTTCTTAAGCCAGAAATATAAATAATCGAAGCTCTTAATGCAATAAAACCTACATACACAAAACAACATCTATTTTTTTATTCAATAAAAGATATATTCTCACCTACAGGGTGTCCAGGGAAACCAACCATAAAAAAATGATACCAAGCTCCAAAAAATCCTACCACCCCTTTTCACGAATCTAATCAATAAAAATGTAAACTCACCTTCAAATCATGTAATTATCAGGCCTTGTATTGCTTGATGGAAGACTAGGGTGGAGTGTCTTTCATCAAACAATGGTACACATAATGCTTTGCTTTCCCTACAGCAACAATTATGGATGATTTAATGGCTGGAGCAATGCCAAATGTAGATAGGTAACCTAGCTAAGTTCTCGCACAGACTGAACAATTTGTGAGTCAGGAAACATTATACAAAACAGATGACCAATATTGTCCGAGCTACGAGCACTGGCATGGTTGGACACATTATGCAAAGCCCACCTCACTTCTGTCTCAAGAGTAAGGATGACTGAACAACTGATGTAGATGCAGGAGTAGGGGTTGACACAAAGCTAGATTAAGGATTGATTTAGTCTCTGATCAACTGGTTTTTGCCCTAACATGTGTCTGAGTTAGCATATACGGCTAATCAGTGCCTTAACATCAAATTGTCCTATCAAATATGCTTGGCCACAAAACTTGCACACAAATTTGTTTTTATCACCACTTGTTTCTCTGTCAGCGAACTGGAAAATTCAGGATTCATTAGCCAGTCGAGGATAAAATAGCACTTCCCTATTATGACAATTTCTGATTCCTTTGTCTCTTGTTCTGATACTGATAATGCTAGGCCTACCACACACACTTCTGAGTCTAAACTACAGCTAAAGTGAAGTTTTAAGCCTACCTCCTTTAATGAATGTCTTTCGATGAAAATCAAAATGTTTTGAATATAACCAAAAACAGGGCGTTGCGCGATAACTAAGCTGGGCGAGTTTGAAAAAATATCGAAGCGGCGAGTACTGGGTGAGTACAAAAATGACCAAAAAACAAGCTTTCTTCTTTCTTCTCCAGTTCCCTGCTACCATTACAGTTTACCGTGTAGGGCCAGCACTATGAGGCTGGATTTCTCTGGATCAAGATATTTAGCCAAGCATCAACCCACTGTGACCTTTGTGGTAGGAATTAATTTTGCCCGGACAACGGCCTTGCGGCCTACTCTTATCGATGTTTAACTGCCAAGGGTTCTTTAACGTGCGCAACGTGCACACAGGACCTCCGAGTTTATCGTCTGTCTCCGATAGGACTAGGTTCTTGATCCCACCTACCTGAATAGGATCAGTGGAGTGGCATATATGTTTCCCTGGACAACCTGTACCTACTCTTGACATTAAACAAAAACTCCTTATACGTTGACCAATTGGTGATATAAAGAGATTAATTTGATTTTTCAAATCAAACCAAGACAAACAAACATGTAACTTTAAGACTTAAAGTATCAAATATGTGAAATTTGGTGATCTCGGTGCAATATACAAATTGTCTGAAATTGTTATCATCTTAAGTGTACCTTACTTCTTACTCACCTGTATGGGTCATCTGGAGGCAGCCACGGATCAGGAGGATAACCTCTTCGATATGGATCGGGAGGGAAAAAGGGATCCCTCATGCCATAATCACTAACAAAAATTAAAAGACATAAAAATACTTTCACATAATGGTACTCATTCAATGCCAACTAAAAATTCAATTGCTTTCAAACAACACACGGGACACGGCAAGTATTGCAGGTTGAAAAATAATTAACATTATATATATAACTGAAAAGAACTACAAAATAGCAGTTCTTCTCACCCTATTTTCAATTTTTTAAAAATAAATGCATACAATGAACAAGAAAGAATCTTGAAAACAAATGCAAAAGAGAAATTTAAATATATCATGTTCATTTTGTTTTCTATTTTTAAATCTTTACCAATACATGTCCGCTACATGTCATATTCACCACTTGTGGGTGTTTTTAACCCAGTGACTTTAAAGGGTTGAGTGATTAATCTGTATGTAACACTCAAAATACTGTACCCCTACTCGCAAATCGCAGGTGGTTTTATCTATCATTCAGATGTTGCAGTAGTGAGTTAATTCAATTTCTAGATGTAATTTTTCCAGATATTCTAAAACCATACATTTTCTTATTTTTGACCTAAAAGTAAAAGCACCTCAGTGGGTAAAAATCACCTGCAAGTGGCTAAACAAAAGGAAGTTCAAAGATGAAAAAAAATCATATAAATTGATATAAAACTATGTACTCTGGGTGGGTATTTATTTTTACCCTGTGAGTGTGGCGGTAAAGTTATCAATAACGGACAGTTTCTAATAAAGAGCTGATATCAACCCCGCAACATGGATTCAAGAAACTATGCAAAGCAGGATTCTATCCAGGACAATAATGGGGCTTTCTATCGGTGTATAGAAAGTACTAGAGCGATTTTAATTTCCCGGCTTTCCTTGACACTACCATCTCTCACTTCTTGTTGAGAAACCTTGACTTGAAAACGAAACAAAGTAATCAAACCAGAAACAGGTGATACTACCAGCAGCGCACCCCATTTTTTAGTCTACACATAACAATCGTGCTAAAAAACACAATGTAATGAGAAGAGGATTTGAAAGGAACAGGAGGCATGTACAAGTGGATAAAGTGTGTAGTGCAATGCTTCAGAATCCAAAGACTGCCCCCCTGCCCCCATCTCTTTCTCACACACGTACAGGACTCAACCCAGTGGTCACAGTGTGGTATACATGCACTAATGCAGGGGTTCCCAAACTGCAGGTCACGACCCCACAGCTCAGCGGAATGTATATGCGATATCAAAAATTAGTACATTTCAAAAGGCTTATAAAGAAGGTGGTCATGGTAGGTTTGGTACTACTGAAAGGGGTCACGTACTGGTCAAGTTTGGGAAACCCTGTTCTAATAGACAGATGGGGCAGATGACACGACTGCACAATACACGGGTTAGACCTAGGTCTATATCAGCAGAAAAGAGATACTGCATGACGCAAAAGGAATAAACGAACCAGCTTTGCGCATACGCATCAAAGAATTCTAAACAGAGTGAAGCACGTAAAAAAGTGCCGCTGAAATTGTTTATTTTGTTTTAAATGATGCTCACCAAACAAAACAATACCGAACAGTGTGAATAAGTCGATGATGTTACTTTTCTACGAAAATCTACATGATAGGGATTAAATCTGGCAGATTCATCGCGGGAGGAAACTTATGGTTCTATTTTTCCAACTGCGGATCTGTTGAACTCTGACTCCCCTGGGCAACCTCGTCAGCAAGCGAAGTGGAGGGACCTGACTCGCAGACAGAAGCACTGCGTCATGTTGTGCGTAACAAAGTCATCGACAAGTATGTCGTATAAGAGTTAACAGTCCTATGTATATTTTATGGCTTTATAAATTAGGAGGGAAGAAAATTCAGATCCCTTCATCTTGGTTCTGGGAGTTTTCATTGGACTTGCCATCACTGTTATGCTTTGGCCATAATATTCAATAATATCAACATTACAATAAAAATAAACTTTAAAAAAAAAAGATACTTAATCAATCTTTTTAATGAAAAACCATATCACAATAAACGCCTACCCCGGAGGATGAGGGAAAAGAGGAGGTGGTCTTTTGTCATGCATGAAAGGGTCGGGGCCATATGCACCCCGGGGTTCCCTAGGTTCTCTGGGTGGTCTCCCTAAATCACGATCACGTTCCATGGGGCCCCCTACATCTCTGGCTGGGGGTGATCCTCCAGCTCTGCGGTTCTCATTTGCCATTTTCACATCTGGAGGAAGTTACCAATATAATATATAATTTCGCATTTGAGAATGTTGGTATTACCTGAAGACACAGTGAAGGATTATTGTGGTACATACTTTACTTCCAGTAGCCAATTATGTACCCAATTTTGTGCCTAACTTGGATTACATTTGAAAAAATTCATATACATCTCCTAAATTATGAATGAGACAAACTTCTACTTCTAGTGACTGGCCATTGGATAGTCTTTGATGACACAATCAAAAGAGTTTCGGACTCCTTGCTAGTGAGGACAAATCTAACAAAAGCAAGGGTGGCTATAATCTTGTGTCTGTGAACTCTTTGATGTCTGTCACCTGTGAGAGAAAATATCAAAGAGGATGCGGTGCATCTGCAACTGTTAGCGCGGGAGTGATTCTGGCTTTATAAGAGAGGTGCAATAGTCGTCAAGTAGTGAAATGACCCGAAATTACTGGACCCCGGCCAACTCTGGTTAATCGCAAAACTGAACTAAATAAAACAGTGAGAGAAAAATAAAGTTTGATGATATGTTGGGGTCACCTACTTCAGTTGACTCCCCTTCATCGCAGCACGAATGAAGCGACAAATGTTTTGCGATTATCCGGAGTTGGCCATGGACCCAGTAATTTAGGGTCATCTGTTGCATTCCTTGCAGGCTGGGGGCACTGCTTAATAATTGGACAAAGTCAGCTGCAGCTGTTTGCTGTGTAAGGCTATTTACGGTTGTTAGCTAATGACAATGGAGACACACGATCATCATTTAGAAAAATATGAAAGCAGCAAAAAGACGACCTAAAATGTGAGGCAAGGGGACGTCGGCTTTGTGATTATCCGAAGTGAGTTGCGAGTAACCAGTGACTTTCATATAGAATTAATTCCGTTTCTTGGGAAAAGTTGCGATTAAGAGGGGTCGACTATACCATATATGAAACCGAAGACAAATCTTATAAACATTAAAATCACCCCAAGAGATCATACCAATAACAGAAAAATGGCACCAATTTAGCTTTCTTCTCATCAGTTAAGATAAATACTTACGTATTCTAAAACCGTTAAATGTACTTCCATTTTCTCCTTCTACTGCCAATCGAGCGTGTTCACTTTTCAAGTACTGGACGAAAACATAATTTTTTGGATGGATGAGACAATCTGGAATTTGTTTAAAAAATGAAAAGAAAAAAATATATGCAGGAACTCAATCCACGAATAGAATAATGGCACAATTCAAAGAAATGATAAAATCATTATTTCTCTAACAAAAAAGACATCCTATGTGTCTCAACATAAAAAAAACGACAAGAGAGGTTGAAATGGTCTGTACCTTTTTTTGTGCTTATTTGTCGAATTATAATTCTTTCAATCCTTATGATAAGACATACAAATTTCAATGTCAGTATACAATATGAGTAACTGATTACTACTTACCAACCACATTGCCATACTTCTCAAAGTGAGTGATAATTTCTGTCTTTGACAAGTCTTTGGAGCTAAGATTTGCAACAAATATCCGTGCATTCACATACTTTTGTTGAGTACTAGCCACCAGTCGGGTGGCTGATGTTCGGGAGTCACTACTGCCACTAGAACTGCTTCTGCTTCTGCTCCTACTGCGTTTTCGTCGGCCCCTATCAGGACTCCGACCACCACCACCACCCCTCCTGGAACCTCCTTGTCCTCTGGCTTGACTGGCACCTCCTTGTCCTCGGGCTTGACTGGCACCTCCGTGTCCTCTGGCACCTCCCCTTGAAGCATAACTCCGACTCTCTTGGGGACTTTTACTTCGACTCCATGACCGCTTACTCTTTCCTTCTTCACTGCGACGGCGACCTTTAGACCCAGATCGTGATCTTGACCTTGACCGACTACTTGACTCTGTTCTTTTATAGTCATCTTTGAGCCATGGTAAATCCATGTCTTTTCTTTTTTTCTAACTGAAAAAAAAAAAAACCCACAAAAAACGAAATAACTTTTAAAAACAAAAAAACTGACAATTACAGCCTGAAACGGTCATTTGTGAGTTTTCTTCATCCAGCATTTAATCTTAAACACAACATTCTTTCTTTCTTTCTTATCCAATTCCCTTTTACCATTACAGTGTAGGGCCAGCACAATGAGTCTGGATTTCTCTGGATCAAGATATTAAGCTAAACAGGTGATCAACCCACTGTGACCTTTTGGTGGTAGGAATTAATTTTCCCTGGAAAGTGGCCTTGCGGCCTACTCTTATCGATTTTTAACTGCTAAGGGTTCTTTAATGTGCGCAACATGCACACGGGACCTTAGAGTTTATCGTCCGTCTCCGATAAGACTAGGTTCTTTGACCACACCTACCTGAATAGGATCAGGGGAGTGGCATAAAGGTTTTCACCGAGTTTCACGGAAAAAAATAACTGATGCTGCCAGGAATCGAACCATGTACCTTTCTTTAAACACAACATCCACATCCTAATGTTGTAGAGTCAACTCTCCAAAAAAGAACTCTCTGGTACCTCTGAGAACTTATTCTACTTCCTCTCCGACTCCGTTCATTAAATTGTTTTAAGAGCTACTTCCAAATTCTTTTAAAAAGTAAAGTGTAATGACCAGCAATATCTTACACCTTGAGATATGTCATTGATATTTTTGTATATATATTTATTTCAGATTGGTTTGTTGAATGTAGATAGTAACAAATTAAAAAATAAATAAGTCTCCAGAACTTTTATTATCAAGGAGAATCTAGACCCAGCTCCAATTGTACAAGTACAGAGACAGCATAACGGTTAAGTAGGGAACAAAAATCATGATAAATTCTTTCTAAATTGATACATTTTGAATTCAAGTTTGAATAGGAAAACATTGTCATCACTTCATTGGAAAGGTAAAACCAACATGAAACATTTGTATTTCAAGTTATATTGGATCAGTGGCAGACAGGATGAACAATGAAACTTTGATATAAGGGATGTGGCCTCAGCTTGGAATACACCCTTGCAACCGTCTCCTTATCGAATCCGAATGTGTTAGCCTTGTAATGAATTCCTTAGAAAAAAAATTCCATCCCCCCACCAAGGCATCACGTAACTCTGCTCTGCTAGCGACATGTCGCATCTGGCTCTGACACCCGAGCTCTACCCATAGATGCTTTTTATGGGTGACCAGTCGGGTAAGTGCACACCATTATAGCAGAACATCAAACCGTTGCGGATCTGTGCCATATGAAACTGACATTGTCTTGCTGAAACTGAAATGTGTGCAAGTCCCGATAGGCCTCCAAGAACGGTGCCATCTGATCTCTGAGGACGCTATCGAAATAAGATGTTGCTGTAGTAAGAAATTGATCTTGCAGCATCGGTGACGCATGGTTGACCATTTAATCAGGGTCAATTACGAATTCTCTCCCCCAAGCTAACATTTACTGTCACAGACAGTCGCATTCATTATCTACTAGAATAGAGTTAGAGTCAACCTTTGTCAATCACCCAGGTCATTTTTAGGTTGTTTTTAGAACAAAAGGTTCCTTAGACTGCAAGCTACAAACATTCTTGTTTATCTTGCTTAGGGTTAGAGTAGAGTCTTTACTTTAACTTTTCAATTTGTTGTTCTTGGACTTGAAAAAGAAAACTCTCCTCTTGAAAAAATGCCTGTTCTCAACCATCATCATCTCCATACCTGTTAGTGCTAGGACTGTCCACCCAACTCCACTCCAACATGTCACGATGACATTCACGATGAGGTTTTGTACAAAACACAAACAGTCAGTCAGAGTCAGAGTCAGAGGAAAAAAGTAAGAGTGAGAGAATTATATTTTAGAATGATAGAATTTTACAAGATTTTCCAGTTTGACATGTGTAGACTAACCTAACTTCTCTTTATGGAATCTAAACTCTAGATAGACGCCTTCTTTGTCTGTACCCTGTAACAAGGCTGTAAGCCTCTTCAGTAGACTTCACATCAACCGCCTCTGCCTCTGTGTCTGAGCTCTGCTGGGATATTTTTTGGAGGTGCTCGTGAGGACGCTTTTCTACGTCTCCTCTTCTACTGAGCTATGCAAATTCAAAATACAGTCTAACTTAATCATTGTAATCGCAAAAACATGAAACATGAAAGATAATGATTTCTTACCTCAGGCAAACAACAAACTTTGGACGTGCAACTTCTTTACTAGTAAATCAATAAAGTAGCACAATTTTCGATAACCGACGGAAGTAACCGATGAACGATTATTTAAAATTGTAATTCTCGACTATTTTCCACTTTTGGTTTGCACCGATTACTATGTAAAATCCAATGTAGACTATGTTGGTTTTTTTAACGGACTTCATGGAAATCTAAAATCAGAGTGTAGACAACTTCAGATTTTGACTGGTACCGACGTTACGAAAATATGTTTCCCAATAAAATTCATGCTCATTAACGATTTCGCTTATTTCATTTCACTTCACTTGTCCCTTGACAAAGTTGGTCGTCGCGGGGATTGAACGCAAAGGAAGCAGCTACCTTTCCAGATACAGGTCTGTTATTAGCGACTGTAAGAAGGTCTCTAGTTGGTATCTGAGTTCAGCCTTTGATGTTCTGCAACCAGTTTATCTTTTGTCGGCCTCGTCTGTGCCCTATTCTAGGGTCCCATGTATCATGGTCTTATTTAGGGAGTTGTGGTGCATGACTTCTCCGCCCCCTTCCCTCAGTTGTTCAGCAGGAATGTTGTCAATTCCAGGGCATTTTCCCGGCTTTAGGTATCGTATTGCTTCAGCAGCTTCGTCTTTTAGTACCGGAGGACTGTTCTCATCGTCCCGCTGATATTTCATGTGAATTTTGTAAGATGGAAATATCTGGTCTGAGTTCATGATTATAAAGGCCGTCACAGTAATCAGTCAGTCCACCTTTTCAAAACATCTTCATTGTCGGTGAGAGGTTTTCCATTCGTGTCTTCAATTGGATGGGGTCCCAGTGGCGCAGAGGTACGGTGTCCAGTCTTGGGCCACGGTGCTCACACTCGCCAAGGAGGTGGTTCAAGTCCCATAGGACCTCCCCACACGCGCATGCGTCTGACTCACAGTTCACCGGTTTTCTTTTTTTCAGCTGGCGTCGCTGTCTTTCCAGAGCGGCTGTTCTCCACTGACGCCGGCTGATGTCTTTTTCCATCGGGAGGGCCTCCTTTGCAACAAGTCCATATGCCGTCAGTAGGCTTTGGCGTGGCTGCCATTTTTCTTGCCACGGCAGTTGTTCTTACTGACTCGAACGCCCCCTGAAGGGCATCCGCCTCAGAGAGGAAACTGTGTCTTGAGTTTAGGCGCTTTCTGACTGGCTCGTGGTGGTATAGGAATATACCATGTAGTAGATCTTTTGTTCTTGAACGCTCGCTGTGCGTTTCTGAGGACGTTAATTTTGACACTTTGTAACCAGAAGAAAAAATATGTATCTAATAAACTGGTAACGATCACAGGTAATCACATTTCTATACCTATATACATCAGTCGAATCCATTAGTGTCGCTACAAAAGTGTGTACCTTTATCATTCTTGTAATATCCGTGTGTTAGAAATTAGAAAGATAACCTGGTGTGACCACATTGCTACTCTCCTCTACTTCTCTGTCGTGGGAACGACGGTGTTCCTCTGTCATTCATTTCGGGTAACTCTGGGTCTGGTGTCAGTTCGAGAATGCATCGAAAGAGGTCCTGGTCTGCGTGCGGCAACTTATTATTTGTCTCTTTTTCAGGGCAGACTTTTTACTAAAGGTTATGAAAAGAAAAGCAGATTAGTTCTCAG
>JARBEQ010263942.1:0-10284 GCA_030265355.1 Tritonia tetraquetra
CCTGCTTGGCTTAATATCTTGCTCCAGAGAAATCCAGCCTCATAGTGCTGGCCCTACACTGTAATGGTAAAAGGGAATTGGATAAGAAAGAAAGAATCAGTAAATAGCCAGGCAGATAGAGAGTGTAGATCACGCGTTCCGTCTCAGCATTCCTTTCGAGACCAGCGTGAAAACAAGAAAGAAAGAAAAAAAGGTTTGGCAAATAGTTGAGGTGCCTTCTAATGGGGTGATGGATCGGGTTGACACCAACACAGGTCTACCAACACTGTTGTG
This sequence comes from Tritonia tetraquetra, assembly GCA_030265355.1. NCBI lineage: Eukaryota > Metazoa > Mollusca > Gastropoda > Nudibranchia > Tritoniidae > Tritonia > Tritonia tetraquetra. The sequence goes on from JARBEQ010263942.1 coordinate 274, forward strand.
TGAGGTCGTGGGCACATGCTCCAACTCTTCGTTCCTTTCTATCTCCCAGCCTCACCCTGCTGTCTTCAGTTTTCATGTCTCATTTATAAAATCCTGAGGAGGCGAGGTGGGAGAAGTGGCCGAGTGGTCTAGACTACGGAATTTCATGGCGAGGGTCGTGGGTTCGAGTCCGGCTTCAGGCACTTCGTTTTTTCCCAGGGCAAGAAACTTTACTCCGTTTACCTCACTCGACCCAGGGTACCAATTCTCAAACGAGTCTTGGGAAAGTATTCTGCGATAGACCAGCGTCCTATCCAGAAAGTGACAAATTGTCACTTGTCCGCTTCACGCTACCACAACCGGGTTAAGCTCCGGCCCTATGAACCTTAACGGCTCTTAATGACATGCTTTTCTACTTACTATAAAATTCTGTCATCGTTTTTTCTTGCTCCAGTACTTTACCGCATTGCGGTTATAACGGTGTGGCGAGATTAAACGAATGAACATTGAGAAGTCATAGGAATAAATTTGATTTATCTAGTAGCCTTTCCATATTGACGGGTGGAGTGGCCGAGTGGTCTCGCCACCCGACTAGTACCCTCAACGGTACCGGGTTCGAGTAATATGTGCTTGGTCAGATCTGGAAAACCAGATGTTCGTGGCAAGCGTCCTAGTGACTGCGATGCCTTATATTTTTTCCCACATGGATATCGTCAAGTGTGTGTGTTGGTGTTTGTTGGAGTGTGTGTTGGTGTGTGTGTGTGTGTGTGTTGGTGTTTGTTGGAGTGTGTGTTGGTGTGTGTTGGTGTATGTTGTTGTGTGTGTTGGTGTGTGTGTGTGTGTTGGTGTGTGTGTTGGTGTGTGTTGGTGTTTGTATTGGTGTGTGTTGGTGTGTGTTGGTGTGTGTTGGTGTGATGTGTTGGTGTGTGTTGAAAACAAAGGCAGACAACATAACTAACAACATTTTTTAAAAATAATTTAGTCCCTGACAGAAAATGCGTCCGACGAATTTGTGGTCCTCATCATGGCTGCCTTGTTCGGGTCCTACTCCCTGATCGGTGGACTGGGTACCACATTCTACGTGTCCTACTTCAATGCCTGTCTAGTCTTCATCCTTTTCATCGTCTTCGTCGTCAAGATCCTCCACTCCTCAGACACGGAGTACACGTCCATTGGGAATGTAGAAAGCATGTACAAATCTATATCATGTATCAAAGGACCCGAGAACAATGAAAATTACAGGTGGGTAAGAGAGGACGGGATTGAGACGAAGTGGACATAATGGTGTTCTGTCGCAGGGTCATTATGGATTCTTCTTTGTCATGATTTTTGAAATAATCTATTTTCATAGGCTCATACCCAAAATAGCCAGATTTGCACTCTTTTTAGAATCTTATAAATAAAAATAAGGTCACAGTGGTTTGATCACCTGCTTGACTTAATATCTTGACCCAGAGAAAACCAGCCTCCTAGTGCTGGCCCTGCACTGTAATGGTAAAAGGGAATTGGATAAGAAAGGTAAGACAAGCAGGTGATCAGCCCACTGTGCTACGAACATTGAATATCACAAACAGCGTTACGTTTTTAGCTGTTGCCTTAATCTGGCCATAACAATATTTACTGTTGTCTTAGTGGTAAACCCCTCAGCTGTAAGAAAACTGAGCAGATTTTGTCACTTAGTAGTAGTAGTAGTAGTAGCAGTAGTAGTAGTAGTGGTAATAGTAGTAGTAGTAGTAGTTGTTGTTGTAGTAGTCGTAATATTAGTAATAATAATAGTAGTAGTAGTAGTAGTATTAATGGTAGTAGTAGTAATAGTAGTAGTAGTAGTAGTAGTAGTAGTAGTAGTAGTAGTAGTAGTAGTAGTAGTAGTAGTAGCAGTAGTAGTAGTGATTGTTGATGTTGCAATGTCGGTGTTTTGTTTAGAAGAATTATGCTAACATTGGTAGCATTTCTACTGGAAGTTGGTGTTGCCATTGATGGATGTTGTTGTAGTGGTAGTGTTTGTATTCTGTCTTCAATTACTATCTTCATAACCGAAATTGATTTACAAAAGGTTTCACAATATTATGATCAATGTGTGTTGTTTTTTTTTACCTGGCAGTTACCTGACATTCCGGTCCTGGGGAGCGTTCCTGTTCGGGGTGATCGAGGTGTTCGTGTCATCGGCAGTGACGTACTGCGACCAGGCCTCGTGGCAAAGCCGGATCGCTGCCAAGCCCGTGGAGGTAAGACCATAGAGATGAGCTAGTAAATCAGCGGGTAAGACCATGGACTGGGCAAGACTTTCTGCCAAGCCCGTGGAGGTAAGACCACAGAGATGAGGTAGTAAATCAGCGGGTAAGAACCATAGACTGGGCAAGACTTTTAGAAGAAACTCTAACATAAACATAACCAAATAGAATAATGAAAAAAAAACATCTAGGTAACCGATTTTTACTAGGCCCTGAACGGAGTCGCATCTCATCTCCCTCACATTCTCGTTATTCTCTCTGTGAAGACACAGAAGGTCTACGTATATAACTCATTCCGTGCGTCCGTTTTCCCTTCGCTCATGAGTTATGTATACTTTCTGTGTCGTCACTGATGAGAATGCGAGGGAGATGTGATGCCACTCCGTTTAGGATAGATAGTGGAAACTGTAACTTTAACAAACCAAACAAAGTAATTCAACCCAACGAGGCAACTGCTATTTATTGGGTCTCATAAAGTGGGCTAGGGAGCTGAACCTCCCGACCCACTAAGAGTTTGACAACATAGAAGGTCAAAACATATGTCATGTGACCACGTTTAACAAGTCATAACATAAATTGCACAAAGCGTATTAATTGCAAGAGGAAACTTAACTGGAGAAATTGTGTTTCAAGTATCAAGTTTTGCTAACATCATGTTTGATTATTTTTAATAGATACATGACATTACAAGAGAAATACGGCTCTAGGGCCCCGGCCTCGCTCATCATAATCTTTTTTTTACCTCTCCTCTTTACCAGGGGGTGTATGGTTTCATTCTGGCTGGTTTCATCTGGTTCTCAATTCCCAACGTGATGGCCACAACAACCGGGATGGCCTATCTGGCCATGAGTGCTGAGAACGGATCGCATTTCCTCACACAGAACCAAATCAACGAAGGTAGCCAAAGATTCAATTTAATATATAGCCAAATTAAATTTGCTGGCACTGAACCAAATGCAGGCCACAGATCAGATGCCAAATCCAATGTAATATTAAAAAAAAACAGTTTGGATATGGAAAGCTGGTGTATTAGTGATCATTTTAAACACCTTTATTAGGTAGGTGGTAATTTCACCAGCTGCTGATCCAGCCTGTTTGGGTGCGAACCGAGCCTAATACAATCTTACTTGTTGTTTGCCACACTAAGGCCTACCCTCCACTGGGACGATTCTCTGAGTATGGTCTTTGCTAACTGGATACAGATGGGCACTCAATCAAAAAGATCTCGTGGAGCCTGTGTCTGGTTGATTCAGCCACAACGAACGATCACTGCTTCACTGTATTAGGGTCAAAGTTCCACTGTATTAGGGTCAAAGTTCCACTGTATTTGAGTCAAAGCTCCACAGTATTAGGGTCAAAGTTCCACTGTATTTGAGTCAAAGCTCCACTGTATTTGAGTCAAAGCTCCACTGTATTAGAGTCAAAGCTCCACTGTATTAGAGTCAAATCTCAACTGTGTTAGGGTCAAAGTTTCAATGAGTCCTCTAAGACCTGAATAAGCCAAGCTGTACCGAAGATTGAAATATAGTACGGAAAGAACTGAAAACCCGCACCATATGAACAGGCCACAAACGATTTCTATATTTTGACTTGTACCCTTTCTGGCAAGACATTACACGGCACAGCTTGACTTAGCCTGTGTAATTCAGGTCTTACTGACTTCTAGAGACGCCAGACTACACCCATTTCCCCGTCCTGATGGAGACGACATGAAAAAATAATTTCATTTAACTGAATTATTCCGTGCCACAGAATTTGCCATCACATATATATTTAATTTTTTTTTAAAGATATTTATTTTCATTTATCAAAATAGGTTTGATAACTCCATTGATTGCCGAAAAAGTCCTCGGGTCTGTTGGAGGACTTCTAATTCTAACGATGGGCGCCATGGCCCTCATGTCCACGGGCTCTGGGGAAGTGATGGGCCTGTCCTCGGTCATAGTGTATGATATCTACCAGACATACATCAGGCCATACAGGTAATTAATTAATACTACCAGAACAGGTATGATGTATCTAGGGACTGGGGGTGGGGGAGGGGGGGGGTTGACTGGGCGTTGGGTGGGGCTAGCCCCAGTCTCCGAGCCGGGAAGGATCTACCGGGGTTCAAACCCCCCTGCACGTTTGATTCTGGCTTGTGAAAATAATGCATTACGGATGACGATCTTGCACGGAACAGATATTACATTATTTTTGTATTTGTGATCCTTTTTTAAATTAAACTTGTTCTTTACGAAACAAGAGTAGTCTTGGTGTGATGTAATTTTGAGGCTGCAAATACCATGAGGACAGCAGCAATTGTGATAATGATGATAATGATGATGATGATGATGATGATGATGATGATGATGATGATGATGATGATAAACTATACATTGTAAAGCGCATAGAGCATGATGAACTTCGTGGATATGCGCTATATACGTGCTATTTCTTTTTACTTTTATACTTATGACGACGATTATGATGCTGACAACGACGACGATGATGATATTATAATACGGAGTAATATCATTATACTCTTTCAAAAACTAATAATAATCTCACATTGCAATCCCAGGAACGACCTGGAGCCAAAGCATTGTGTGCTGTGTGGCAAGGTCCGTAAAGGCATGGAGAAGGCCACGGAGAGGTCAGACTTGTGTGAGTGCGTGGATTCCACCAACTGCTCCCACTGTGTGGAGGATGTGGCCAAAGCCAGTGACAAGCTGGAGTTCCACAGACGGGCGCCCTATTCTTGTCCCATGCATGGACGATACAGGTAAAACCCACCCCGACCCCTCGACCTCTTACTTCAACCGTTTCCTCTTCTTTTCTCTTTCCTCGTTCTTCTCTTTTTAACTTTTTATTTTTCTTCTCCCCTCCTTCCTCCTCCTATAAACCGTCATCCTGTTTCTTCTTATTATGATTCCCTTTGATGTTTCATCTCTCCTCATTCTCTTCTTCGTGTCGCCTTCCGCCTCTCCCATTCTCATTTTGCTGTTTCGTTCTTCCTCTTTCTTCTTCATCATCATCTTCTTTTCTCCTTCTCTTCTTCTAGTGTTTTTTCTTCTTCTTCTTCTCTTCTTCTTTTTGTCTTCTTCTTGTTTTTCTTCTTCTTCTTCTTTTTTTTCTGTTTCTATAGGAAACGAAGTTTCATCTTCCATTATACATAATAAACGTAATGAAGTCGGTTAGCGAGCTGTGACATCTCCATGGCCATACTCAGAGTTAGGACTGGGTGGGTTGTTTTCACACTCACATAAGCATAACTTTCTTTCTTTCTTATCCAGTTCCCCGTTTCCATTACAGTGATGGGCCCGCTCTATGAGGCGGATTTGCTCTGGATCAAGTATTAGGCCAAGCAGGTGATCAGCCCACTTTGACTTTTTTGTGGTAGACATTAGTTTTGACCGGACTGCGGCCTTTCGGCATACTCTTCTCGATTTACAACTGCCAAGGGTTCTTTAACGTGCACAACGTGCACACGGGGCCTCCGAATGTATCGTCCGTCCCCGATAGGACTAGGTTCTTGATCCCCGCCTACCTTCATAGGCTTCAGAGGAGTGTCATTAAAAATGGCAATTCAATTCTATCTAACATCTTTTTGAATTTATGTCGTTTTTTCACCCAGGGATTACATGGACTTTCTGTTCAATTTCAAGAACTGGTGCATCGTCTGGGTCACCGTCTGGCTTATACCCCTGGGTCTGCTGGTCTTTGAGTCAGGGATTGACCTCAACTGGATCTTCTACTCCGGTGCCACCCTGACCATCCCTTGCTTCCCACCTGTCGTTTTGTCTATTGTCTGGGTCAAGGCCACTGGAGCTGGCTTAATTGCAGGTGATTACTAATATGTCGTAGATGTCCAAAAAAATAAAGTTTGTACTTGTTTGTGCTTTTGTGTGTTTGCGTGAGTAGTAGTAAGTTTGTACTTGTATGTGCTTTGTGTGTTTGCGTGAGTAGTAGTAGTGTCGTTTTGGTGTTCACACCTCCAGGTGTTTTTCTTTCAACCACCTGGTGTGCTGTTGAGTAGCCCCCTGGGATTGACGTTGGAGGACAGTGCAGGATTATGTGGTCCATGTCTCAGTTGATGGCGTTACAGGTTGGACAGGCTGGCAAAGGACGGTATCCCCACCTGTGCAGGATGATGTGGTCCATGTCTTGGTTGTTGGCGTTACAGGTTGGACAGGCTGGCAAAGGACGGTATCCCCACCTGTGCAGGATTATGTGGTCCATGTCTTGGTTGTTGGCGTTACAGGTGTTTGCGTGAGTGAGTAAAGAGGAGATATGCCCGTTTTTATTTCCTTTCAGACGGTACAGTTTTCTTGTGGTCCGTGACAATTATTGCAATGGAAATATTATCCCCAGGTTTCGGCACCATCGCAGTGGGTTGATCACCTGCTTGGCTTAATATCTTGATCCAGAGAAATCCAGACTCATTGTGCTGGCCCTACACTGTAATGGCAAAAGGGAATTGGATAAGAAAGAAAGAAAGAAATATTATTCTCTCGAGATAATCATGTAGAAAGAGAATAACTGGGAGATAATCTACTTCAATACTTTTGTTTTATTCTGTGTTGTTGCGATGAATATGAAACGAAAGAATGTGCCTTCAGGGCTTTTTAGTTAGTTTACACATGAACAGTAAATTTGAACTAAAATTCGGCCTACACTTCTAGACGGAGATAGCCTTAAGCCAACGAGGTTATAAATAGAGCCATATACTTGAGGGATAAGTTCGTCGCAAAGCCGATATAATTTGTGCTGGATGCCAAATTGAACGAAGGTTTTTGCCACTAAAATCTATGTAAGTGACGTTATGCGAGTTATCTCGAATTTGGCACGGAAAACGTGACTCTCTGAACTCTCGAGTTCTGAATCCATTTATAAACTCTTTGCCTTATGCTCATATATGATTCCTAATAAAGAAGATAGACCCAATAATGTTATAATGGCAAATCAATGCTCTGCTTTCTTCTTTCTGATGTTGTTTATTCCTTGGGGGGGGGGGGGGGGGGTATTACAATACTATAATGAGATAACATGGAACTTGTATATTTTTTTCTGGTCTCTACAGGCAGTATATCAGGTTTGATAGCCGGCGTGGTGGCAACGCTCGCTGTGGCGTCGACATACCCTAATGGGCTATCAGACTTTGTGGTGAACACGGCGCAAGACCACACTATCCTTGCGGGCAACTCCCTTGGATTTGCGTTCAGTCTGTGCGTCAGTATGATTGGATCGTATTTGACACATAATATTAGAAGTAAGTGTACATTTCAAAATTATATTCTGGTGAGAGAGCTTGAAGGGGGGTCCCAGTGGCGCAGAGGTACGGTTCTCGCCTCTGAAGCGAAAGGTTTCGGGTTCTATTCCCGGCAGCGACAAACTCGGAGGTCCCGTGGCAGTTGAAAATCGATAAGAGTAGGCCACAAGGCCGCTGTTCGGGCAAAACTAACTCCTATCACAAAGATCACAGTGGACTGATCACCTGCTTGGCTTAATATCTTGATCCAGAGAAATCCAGGCTCACAGTGCTGGCCCTACACTGTAATGGTAAAAGGGAACTGGATAAGAAAGAAGAAAGAAAGAGACAGTTTGAAGAGAGACGTTTTGAGAAACATCATTACTAAAGAGAAGATCAGCGAGAAAAAGTGCAGAGGACGATAGAATCTTAGGTCCATCACATCTCCCTCACATTCTCATTGCTTTCTCAGTGAAGACCCAGAAAGTCTATAATAATATAACGCCCTCACGCGCACAGAGTGCGTGGGTTTACCATTTTCATTAGTTGTATAGACTAGCTGTCTTCACTGAGAGAGTGATGAGAATGTGAGGGAGATGACGTGATGCCACACCGTTTGGGGCCTCAACCATCTTGTCGGCTCGAAGACGTGGTTACGCGAAGTAAATACTGACATAATTCCATTTCACGATGAAGACAGAGAAGTAAGTACGGAGTAATGATCGCTAACGCCTTACAGTTGGCCACTTTATGAAGATGAATACAAAACGGATGTATAGTTCTTTAAACAGCAACAATGATTTTAAAAAAGACTGCCACATAGAATTAATCACAGCAATTATCGATTTCCTGATACCCGAATTTTGTATGCGAAATTTGCATCCGTTGAAAAAAATTGGTTTGCTTCCTCTATTTCTTCAATAGATAGAAAGGGGCTGCGAACATCGGGTGAAAGGATATTATATTCATTGAAAAGATAGCAGCTGCTAACAATGGATGTTGATTCGTATACGAAATTCGGATACATGGAACCCGACCTTTAGGCAGTCAAAATTTCCTTTTCGTTTTTGATGGGCGAGGCCAAAACAACTGCCCCGAAGATATTTTTGAGATTTTAAAAGTTTAACAACTTTCTGACTTTTGACGGATTTGTACCAAAAATTTAAAAGATTTCTGCCCAGAGTGGTAGAACCTCCCATTTTATATCAATTGCTGAGGGGGTACCCACAAGGGCTACAGTAATTTGTTTATTGGCCCGTCTTTGATTAATACTGATCAGTGTATTGTTCATGGTGCTAGTAAAGAGTTGTGGACACAGTGGGCTGATCCCCTGCTTGTCTGAAGTTCTTTGATTCATAGAATTTCCGGCTGTGTGTTCAGTCATATCTGGTGTTTGGGGTACCTCCATTTATGGCAGCTATCTTGTGTTCCTTTCATGGCTGAACATAGGGCTGGCCCTAACACTGCTCCGTGGTATTAATAGGGTTCGATCAAACAAACATAAAAGATGTCATGGCTTATCTTACGCTTTCAGTTAAACAACATTATTTACATAAAACATAAATCGTGGTATTGTTATCAGTATCACAGCGCGCATCAAGCACGTGTTGGAGCGAGGTGGATATATGCGATTATTACATACAAACATGGGTGATCACTCGGGCGCTGTGTCCTTGAGTAAGACACTTCGCCTAGCTCACGGGGCGCTGAACTTCGGCAACCCATCCATGGTGGGGAATGAATGAGAGGCCACAAGTTACTGTTCTATTTCTTTGATTGCGTATTGTCATGTTATGTAATATGTCTAATGTAATCTGTATAATTCATTTATGATTGATTGTGATTGATTCCACCTTTGTAAAATGCCCAATTTCCCAATTTCCCGAAAGGGATGAATAAAGGTTACTTTAACCTTTGACAGTGTCAGTTTGGTCGTTACCAAACTCCGAAAGGAAGAAATTTGTTTTATGGGTGTTTATTTTGCATTTTAAAAACTCCTATGATTGTATGTTACCAATAATCGTCTTATTTTCTGTGTTCTCCAGCCAAAGAGGATGAAGAGTATGAATGGATGAAGATGTATGACATAGACAACCCCCTTCAGCCATGGGAGGTTCTCTACAGGGATGATATGAAGGTCAGGGTCAATATAGATGGTCAATTATTACAATGACGGAGATGCATATTATAATAATATTATGGTTTTCATATATAATGCACATGCCACGTGAAGCCTCGAAATGGACGTGGAAGTAAACATTGTTCTGTTTTGTTTTGTTATCCAAATCGCATTAAACCCCTAAGGAGTGTTGCGGCCAGCTCCATTTTCAACATTGCTAAACACAGCGCTGGAAGAAATCTGGATCAGGTCGATAAGGCAAGCAGGTGATCAGATTACTGTGCAGGTATTGTTTTTAAAGTTTTCAAAATATGCACACTCCGCCACACTGTAAATAATTCATTGTATAGGAATTATTTCGTTACAAATGTGTCGTCCTCTCCTTTATGGCACACCTTGATGTGGTGGAGAGGCTTGAGTGGTCTAATGACTTTGAGGGCTATACCAAACAG